>JAVSBV010000097.1:1876330-1891059 GCA_033117975.1 Parotocinclus spilosoma
TCTTTCAAAAATAAGGAAATTTCTAAGTGACCCCAAACTTTTGAACGGTAGTGTATATATATATATATATATATATAAATGAATATTGTTGTGATATCCTTGTGTATAGATGTAGACTTGTGTGCGTGAAATGGCTGCTGATAGCGACATTAAATACACAAAAAATTCAATATTATTCAGAGCTACAGAATATATACTGCTCACAAAAATGTGTGAATTAGTGACTGATATATCCCATCATATTTGTGAGCAATGTAGTAAATGTGTAGTTAAAATAATTTATTAACTACTCTATCTGATTATTCAGAAACAATGAAGTTATATCTGAATTCAACACAAGCTTATATATTGCCATTATGCTTTGAATAATATTTTCATTTTTAGTATTGTCGTATCCTCTTCATTTCAGTCGGGGTCACTTTTCACCTGTCACCATCGTGCTTTAGACAGGCAATTAGGTTAACTAATTACATTAACTTGTCAAGTCAGATTTATTTCTATAGTGCTTTTTTAATTTAGCATTGTCCCACAGCAGCTCTACAATTTTAGATTAACATTAAAATGAGAGTATTAGGCCAGATTATGCCCAAATTCAGCAAGCGTAATGTCACAATGACAAGGAAAATATCCCAACACTTATAATATTCCAACATTTATAAGCCTTGGGGTGGCTCAGATGATGTGTGTAAGAATAGTTAGTTAAGTTATTAATGCTTTTTAAGCAGGTTAACTAACATTTTAGAGAAAGTAAATATTATGAAGAATATTCATGACAAAATATAGAAATGTATATTATGTATAATATCTGCATGCCAGATATGATTTTTGAGACTTTGGCTTTGGAACTTTTAGGTCAAAACATTCAGTCATTATATTTTGCCTCTTTCTGATTAAAACCAACAGCCAGAATGTTCTGTATCGCTTTATATTATATTATATATCTGTCCTTTCTACAAGGGCAAACTAATACAATTCTTCAAGCAATCTGTTTATTTAAACAGGACCCTAGGTGGCAGACTGATCAAGAAACATTCCTGGCTGTTTAAAAAAAAAAGACAGCTGGAAGTACAAAAGGATGTGGTCTCAGTTTCCCTGTGCTTCTTTTTTTCCTCAACAGTGATGAGAGCTCTGAGGAAGAGCTGTCTGGAGAAGGCTCTGGAACTGGGATTCCCTTCTTCTTACCTGCTGGAGCTCTGGACGAGCTGGGGAATCATCTAGAGGACCAGCAACAAGAGAATGAACAAGATATGTTGGAAGGGAGCAGTGGTGAGGTGAATTACGGTAACGATATTGTTCCTGTAAAACCCAAACTATCTGCTCAAGATATGGAGTTGGATAATGTGATTCAGTAGAATGTAATGTGACATATTTCCCATGTCCGTCTGATGTCAGAAGAATCGAAAGGACTCTCAGGATAAAAGGCCTTAACATTCCTATTCTGCTGTATTTTATTCTGTTACACAAGTATATGAGCATGTGTTGATTTGTAAACGAGCTCTTCCAGTACCCTATTAATTGTGGATATTTCATGTGTCTTGTGTCTGTATTGTAGCTTAGTCAATCACACATAGTTAAACACTTAAGTAAGTGGTCAGCCAGATTGAAATTCAGCATAATCAAATAATAATACTCTATATTTATACCTATATTCTTTGTACCATTTGTGGTTTAATCCACTAAATTACAAATTCTGCCTTGCATTGCATATTATTTCTTTGGAGATGCCAACACAGGCTTTTATTTAGCCCATGGGTACAGTATAGTGAGATGGACAGGGTTTTGTTTGTGTTTGTGCGTTTACTCTATCATTAAAGGGAGCTAAAAGTTGCCTTAAACTCTGTGTCTTAACACATTTTTATATGGCCAATTCTTAACAGGATAAAAATCATTTAAGACACATGAAATGATCTGTGGTTAAAAGGGCCTGTGTTATACACAGAATGCTAAGTTTGGGTGATGTAGAGCATTCCTCAAGTGAAATCATTTTATATCTCTGGTGAACTCATTTCAGATTTTTATATGCTTAGTATAGCACTCTAGAATTTATATATACATTCATGTATTTCATATGTTGCACTGAACTCAATCTGTGCTAAAGCAAATATTTAAGTAAACAGTGGTATAAACTGGAAATACAATTAACAATAACTGTTTCAATAAATTTGTGCTTTTTTAATGCTTTTCTGGTTGATGTGTAGGGACAACCAACACTGTGCAATTTCTGTAAGCTTTCGTACTCTTTTATGATTTTATTCCAGTGCACTTCCAATCAGTATCCCAAATGATCTGGTATTAATATAACTGTTTACCAAACCTTCAAAATATCTAATATAATGGTTGTGTTCAACTGTATTTGTTCAATTAAAGTCTTCCTTAATTCTTGACTCTTATCCCTTATTTGTTTCTTGTGAATACGTGACACATTGTTGAAGGGTGATACTATAATGCCGGTAAGCACTGCACTGTTATTTTAGATTAATATTAATGTTACTTGTGCATTAAAGATTACTGAGTCTCTCTAATGTGCTTCCTCGTGAATAATGCAACACCCATCAATGTGCACTTACAGCTGTTATAGAGTGTAAAGGGAAGAAAAAGGCAGTCACATAGCCATGTCCACTTTTGTCTCTATACACATATCAGTTTGAGTTGTTACATTTTTCAGGTTTCACATGACCTCTACCACTGTAGTGTTAAAAAGGGAAACCAGAACACAACACACTTTATTCTGTAAGGATGACATGAACACTAACTGGATGTTCTCTCTGACTTCCTGTTGCTGCATAACACTTTCTTACTGAGCATCTAGTGAGCTTCCTCCGACAGCCATTTCTCATTACCTGTTTCTTAACACTCAAATGACATTGTGCTGCTTTTTCATCATGTTGTGTTTAGCCTGTTTTCTGCAGAGAGAAAATGAAAGCAGAATATTCCCCAGTTAGTGATCAAATTAATTAGATTGATCAATGGTTTTATACTTAGCAGTTTGCTAACAGATATTTAAATGTATGCCATTTAGCAGAAACCCTTATACAGAGCAATATACTTTTAGCAACTGGCAATTAGGGCCTAGCTCAAGGTCCTGACAGTAGCAGCTTGTCAGATGTGGAATTTGAACCTTGGATCTGCTGATCCATAGTCCAGGACCTTCTTATAGCCATCTTATATATAGCTACACAACCACTTTTTTGTCAGATAATATAAAACATAAAACTCACAGACTATAATGGCCGGGTTCGAGTCTCGACGTGAGGATGTACCCTGTGTTTCTAGTTAAAATCTTGCTCATCCACAACCATGAGTGGGGTTAAGCAGACATAACAATTAATGTATTCACGATATTAAAGAAAAAACATTGTATTAGGTTCAAGAAAAATAGAAGCACTTTTTACTTTTACAGATGATAATAATAATGGTTGTTAAACTGCGCACATTATGAATATGAATAAATGAAATAAAAAGAGACCGGGGTGTACTATGCCTATAACATACTGCTCACAAAAATTACAGAGTGCTTCAAAATTAAATATCCATAATACAGTATCCCCTAATTTTTGTGAGCAATATATGCTTTTTGAAGAATGGGTTCCGCTGAAAGGGGGACCAAGTGAAGCACACTGTGTGAATTCTCTGTTTGAGGTTACACTCGTATACACCAATTCCGTCTCCCTGCAAAACGTAGTTTATTCAATTTAAGAAGTAATTTATTACCATATTACAGTTACAGTATCTGTATAATTGTAGTTCCTGGATTTTGCTGTACTTGTGCACATGCTTGCTTGCACTGCCTGCTAGTGGACTGTTGTGATATGAAGCGACAGTTTAAAGGTATAAGTGAAACAGTCTAAAATGGTCTGTTTACCCGATGGTACGACATCCACGTGGGGTCGAGCCAGCCGGTGCCCACCCAGCAACTCTGAGCACAAGGGCAGGAACAACCCTAGACGGGGGATCAATTAGAGTAATATTATAAAGTAATATTTTTAAAGACATAGTCATTTGGAATGACTGGCAATGTGGATCAAGGTGGCTCAGCAGTTTGCCCTATCACTTTAAATCTCCAGAGACCCAGCTCGACTACCACCGGTGGGGAGTTTGTATGTTCTCCCCATGTCTGGGTGGGTTCCCTCTGGGTTCATCTCCCACATTTTAAATACATGTCTTAAGTCAACTAGCATCTTTAAAGTGCTCGAAAGTAACGTGAGTTAGAATGTCTGTCATTTTGTGCCCTAGACTGACACCATGTCCAGGGGTGGTTCTACACACCCTGTTAGGGTGCAGCTCACGATTCTGACATGGATTCAGCATGTATGGACTGTAAGTGAGGTTAATTTGTAATAGATTACTTTTTCAGTTCAGTTTTCTCATATTGTCATATTATCAAGTTTAATAGATATTTTAGAATAAAAAATCACCAAACATTTGAACTCTCTGGCTATCCAGGACCAGAGGTTTTGGTTCGTTATAATACATCAGATATCAGTGAGTACAGCATCACATGAGTCTGTCACATGGCAAAGCTTTTCTGTAGGTCTGTGAAAGCAGACGCACAATACCATTACAACTGCCTTACACACTAAAAGTTCACGGCTATAATGAGGAATGACTTCAGTTTTCAGCTAAGTGTGTTTCTGCTACAGTATGTTTATATTTAATATATGCCTGTATCAGCCAATCATATGACAATAGCTCAATGCGTCTAAATTCAAATTCACATTTATTTATATAGTGATTTTTACAATGGAGCATTGTCTCAAAGCAGCTTTACAATCTTATATTATCTTAAAAGGCCAATCCCAAATTGAGAAAGCCTAGGGCAACAGTGGAAAGGAAAAACTCCCTGAAAGTAGAAGGAAGAAACCTTGGGAGGACCAAGACTCAACATTGGACCCATCCTCCATGGGTGGCCTAGATGTTAATTAAGTAAATACTTAAATATATATTAAAGTAATAGTAAAATTAGGTAAATAATATCATTTAAATCAATAATAATATTTTAGTTACTAATAAAATAGATTTTAAAACAAAATAGATTTTAAAATCAGTTCTCAGTGGGAGGTCCTTGGAGGCACATCGTCTCCTAGTGACTAAATGATGGCATGGTCTAGGCATGTAGATAGGGTTAAAACGGCCTGCTGAAGTTCAAAATGAGCATCCGAAGAAATGAAGCACTGATTTAAGTGACTTTGAATATTATATTGTTGTTGGTGCTAGAAGTTTAATTTTTGAGTATTTTAAAAACTGCTGATTTGCTGATATTTCCACAGACAGTCATTTCTAGGGTTTACACAGAATGGTCTGAAAAAGAGAAATCTATACATTTTCAGCAGATCTCTGCGCAAAAAAAGCCTTGTTTTTGCTGGAGGTCAAAGGAGAATTTCTAGACTGGTTGGACAACACATCAAGTCTTGAAGCAGATGCACACTTAACACCAGTGCACTTAGGGAATGCAGAAGGTGGTCAATATACTGGGCGGTGGAACACAAAGTCAAGCTGAGCTGAGTTTGAGTTGTGTGTCACATTTATGTTCGGAGCAGTTCACAAATGCCTGCATTCAGAGTAACTTGAGCTGAGCTGAGCGGTGGAGGGGCCAGGTTTCTTATTAGGGAGCTTTACCTTTCCACTGTCACCCACATATTTAGGGCTTTGTTCCTAGATAATAGAAATGTGCACAGCTGCTTTGAGACAATGCTCAATGCTGAGCTGATTGTTAATGCTGGTCTGAAATGGAACCCACTGTATTTTAATTCTACTGCTCACAAAATTAAAATCTATGAAAAATAAAATAAAATGTCCCAAAATAAAACATCCCCCAATAATGGTGAATATTGCATTATTCCAGAGCACTCAAAACTGTCCAAACCAACATGCTGCTAAGATGAATAATAAATAATAACAAATCATTTAAGGAACCAATGACAAATATTTAAGTTAAGCTGAAAATTGGGATAAAGTCGGACTTTTGTTTTGAAACCATTCCTGTTCTACATTCCCAATGTTCCCATGTTCACACGGAGAGTTTCTGCAAGTACGAACCCAAGCTGGGGCTGGACGAAATAAAGCTGACCTGCTGAAATGGTATGTTTTGTTTTTTTTTGTTTCTTCTTTTAAGTAAAATGAGTAAAAGCTTAATTGTAACAACCTGCATAAACGTACAAAATCACGGTAGCGTAGTACAGCAACCAAGCAAAATCCTCTGCATTCCGTTTAGCGTAGAGGAGAAACTAACGCTAGCTGGCCAAAACAAGGCCGGGTCTAAAACAGCTCACTGGCCGAATTCCAAATCTGTCTTTGTTATCTATGTTAGTGCACCAAAAATGATTTAGTGTAATGACATGTGCAGTCTGTGTAGCACACTTAAAACTCGGCGGATTTGGATTCGCCTCTTGGTTTGAATGGGTGTGGATCTCGAGGGTTACATTAGCACGCTAGTTAACGTTAAATCTCTCCAAACAAACCGTTTTTTTCTTTTTTTTAATTAATAGTGACTTCCATGTTACTTTCCGTCATTAATACAAAATGTAATTATTGTTAGCTACATCGTAGATATAGCACGTATATAAAAACGACAAGCAGTTGAACGTGGCTAACACTCTGGTCTCTATGAGGCAATGTGAGCAAACGTTATCACAAGTGGGTTGATGTAGATAAAGCGTAACTTTGGTGAATTTAAAATCTTGGAAGGATAAAGCTTTAGGGTTGGAGAAACACTGTATGATTACAAGCTGTCAGATGAAGACAGCTACATGTCTTATGATTGATGAGTAGATAAGAGTACCATTACTTTTCCGTAGCTGTACATTGTATATTGATTCTGTAGCAACACACTGTGTGAGAGTGGCTTAATGCATTTAACCACTTATTGGGTGGTTTTATACCGACTGTATGGAACAAAGTTACTCATAACAGGAAACCACACAGTGTGGGAAACGACTTTGTGATAATCGGTACACAGTATCACTTACACTAACTACTAAAGTTTTTCTAAATTAAAAAAAAAGTCTCTGTAAACTAGCAATAATTACCTGATACAAAAATAAATAAATGGAACTGTATTTAACTCCAGTATCAAAGACAGACAAAAATGTCCTGTCAATCCCGTGTAAGAGTGAGACAGGGACGATTTGCCAGGAGACAACGTGACTCTTAAATCAAAATGTTGTCCAAGTTGTCATGTGTTCATAGTAGAGCGTAAGGTACCACGTCTACAGGTACGTGTTACTTTGCGTCCAAGATGTGGTCTGTAACGTGTTATGCACCGTTTAACATCCATCTGAGCAACGGCTTTAGCGGACAAGTTTTGGACTAGACTTTTCTAATTTGGTTGATGTGGTTAGAGATTTTATGTACGTGTTTGTAAAAAGCAGTAGTGTGAGTCGGCCTTCATTCAGTGGTAAGAAGTCAATTGTATGTAACAGACTCTCAATTCCACTCAATACTGTGAGCTTTCTTTATGTCATGGAGTTCAGTCCCATACTTTGCTATGATTAAAACCAAGAGGTAATTAATGGTGTTAAAACTCAAATAAAGAAACGTTTACAGCGTTTGTAGTAGGGCTGTAGTTCAGGGTGGGTTAGTGTAGTAGGATGATGTGCCACCTGAGTGCTATGAATTTTTGTGTTTAGTGGGGGTAAATGTACTGCTCACAAAAAGTACAAGATATTTCATTATGAGAAACTTCATTTTGAAGTAGTCCCTGATTTTTGTGAGCAGTATATGTATTTTAATGCATTTATGAGATTTCAAAAGGAATATGAAGTGATTAACAAAAGAAGCATTTGATTTTATTTCATTAAACAAGATTGTCAGAAAAGCAAATAAAAAGTCAAAAAAATGGCTTGATTACATAAATGACATGCAAACTCAATTATGGTGACTGAGTAGCAAGTGATATATTCATGGGGCGAACAGAAGCATATCAAACTGGATGAGAGTACCACACATTTGTTATTTAATAGGGTGTATGGTCACCTAAAACTGCAAAAACATATTGACAGCGAAGGGGCATGGACAGTATCAGATTGTCAAACAGTTCTTGTGGGATCCTCATGGTATTCATTTTGAAATATCCCCCACATTTTGTTCTTTCTCTCTCTATCTATAGCTAAAGTGCTAAATCCTATATATATTTGTCATATGTGATACGGATGCATTTTCTTTGGTGTGGAAAAAATACCTTTTTAAATACACATTAAATTTTCCTTTAATTGCTGTGAGTGTAGCCTTAAACACAGTGTGGTGTCTTGTTTTGTATGACTATAACTTAAACTACAGTACAGTAACTTAATATTAAGTAATTATAGAGTTCTACAGATGATACACTTGGCTTCGACTAACTTAAGGGTTGCTTTATCCCAACATTGTGTAGTACCTTACCAGCCTGTACACATGCATAATACATAATGCACATACATAATGTCAGATGCATCAGTAATATGATTTTTTATATATATATATATATATAAAATGACTAATGACATGTATATAGCCTACCTGTAGTTGAATTACAATACACTACTACATGATTAGACTATGTCTGGTTTGTGCTGTACTGCCAAAACACTCCCCATTTATGTAAACACTGACTTTGTTTTGTTTGTGTCATCAGTGATGGTCAGATAATTAGCAAATTCGCTTTTTTGCAGAGTTTCCTTGGCGGTCTGTTTAGTCCTGTGTGTGAGATTGACGTCGTACTTAATGATGCAGAGAGCAGAAAAACAGCAGAGCTCAAGACAGAAGATGGGAAATTGGACAAACATTATTTATTTTATGATGGAGAATCCGTCTCTGGAAAGGTAAGTCATTCCATCCTATCAAAAAAAGAAAAGTTCACAAGTCTCAGCTTGCACTTGTGCACTTTTTATTCCGTTCAACATTAAGAATGGATTTTTTTTGCGTTGTGGAGGAATTTTCAGAAGGAAAACCTGAATGAATTGCACGTCTGAGTTTAGTGTAATGAAAAGAAAAAAACACCGGTTATCCTAAGTAGTACTATGCCTACTAACTATTATGCTATGCTAATTATTATGTCAAAATATTACCCTCAGACCTGAAATTGCGTTGGATTTTGAATGTATCGGAGCTGCGCCATCCCCTGCTCACAAAAATGAGGGGATATTTCATTTTGGGGTATCCCCTAATTTTTGTGAGCAGTGCATTATAGTCAAGGATAATATTAAATGTTGCTCACTACAACACAATAACATTACTGCCCATCCTGTTATCTGAACCCTCACTATTTGAATGATTTCTTACCTCTACCTGCACCCTCCACATCCCCTATCTGACAGTAACCTAAACATTCATTTAAATGTAATTTAGTTTGAATGTATGAAGGAATAACATGCTGTAAGAAAGCACAGACAGACACACACACACATGGACAAATGCAAATATTAAAAAAAGATGAGCCAGGCTGCAGAGAAGGTAAAGAAAGCTAATGGCTATATGTTTTGGCTAGCCATTTTTAATCATATAACCTATCCAAAGTACAAAGACTACTAAAGCAAAGGCATTCATTAAACTATCCAATGCATCCGTTACAGTTCTATAAGCATAAGATTTAAAAAAATCTGTAACGACCTCTGGTGTTAAATCACTTAGTATATATAGTGATTAACGGGCATGTTTTTCCATGTACAGTTGTTATACCTAATGACTTATTGGCAAGCAGAGAGGAACAGCTGTGCCCCTCTAATGGTGTGTGTGCACCAGTAGGATACGTATTCTAGAAGCATAACTGGTGTTGATTACCCAGGAACCAGGTAGAAATTTACCCATAGGATACTGCAATGAACTATTTTCAGAACAGGGTACATTTGGGTACTGTTGGACTGTACCTGAATCCTTATTTTTAGATGTTATTTAAGTTAATTTAAAATCTACTGATATATTGAATGTTGACGATAAAAATAAATAGCCCGTTACAGGAAAACGCTGGTTGTAAAATGATCGCAGTGTTAAGTGAGCATTGATTACTGAAGTATCATTTCTGTATCTCCACAAGGTAAACGTCAATGTAAAGCAAACAGGCAAGCGGCTTGAACATCAGGGAATTCGGATAGAGTTCGTTGGACAGATTGGTAAGCCTTCCCAGCACATGAAGTCATAGGGTGTGTTATGATTGGAGCAGAAGCATTAAATGCCTTTCTAATGAATGTTTCTGTCCTGTAAATGAATTGCTCCACATTTTAGCCACAGAGGCTTATGAGAGCATGTGATTGTCACATGGACAGAGGTCTGCCTGTTCTGTGTAAACACAAGCAGGTGGTATTTCTGATTTAACAAAAGAGATTATGAGCTTTATCCTTAAATTACACACAAACAGACACAAACTCTTTTTCTCACACAGAACTTTTTAGCGATAAAAGCAACACGCATGAGTTTGTGAACCTCGTAAAGGAGCTCGCTCTTCCTGGAGAACTGGCTCAGAATCGCAGCTATGACTTTGAGTTCATGCAAGTGGAAAAGCCGTACGAGTCCTATGTTGGAGCTAATGTGCGACTGAGGTTAGTTTCAAGATCCATGTATCAAACGTCTTTCTGATATTTGCTTTCTCTCAAGTGCTTCAGTTATGTTGTTTTTTTTTTTTTTTTTTTTAAACCATTAATATAGTCAATAAGACAAGTACGATTGGGTATCGTTTGCATTTTAGCCATTCAGATTTTGAGTCTAGTCGATTCCAAAATGGTAAAATATGCAAGATTTTTGGTGATTGAGCTTAAGTTAAATTTTCAGCCACAGGTTTGTCTATGAAGTGCATTAAAGGAGATATGAAAATAATATGATACATGTATCATTATATAACCTAAATAAATTACAATATTACCTATATTCCATGTTGCCCAGTACTTACTCTGGTTCGTTGTTAGAGATGCCAGTTGACCTAAAGCAAGCCTTTGTATAATATAGAGGGAAATCCATGCAGACATGGGAGAACATGCACACTTCACACAGATAGCGTCTAAGCTGGGACAAACACCCAGGTCTCTGAAGCAGTGAGGCAACAGTACTAAAGACTGCTCCATTGTGTGGTTTTGTGTTCCATTGTGTTCCATAGTGTTGTAAGTAAGCAATTTTCTGAAGTAAAAGGGGAAAAATCTGTATTTACAAAATGAAGAATTGCAAGATTATCCTCCTTTGTCTGCAAAACATCACTTATATAAAGTATGAGATTTTTATATTTATGGAAAACACTAAAATATTCCACGTCAGTCATCAAACATACTTGGCTGGTGGATTACATTTAAGGGGTGAAATTGTATAATTTTTGCCACACTTTTTGCGTTAAAGCCAAATTTGTGTTGTTACTTATGGTCATTGATAATTCTACTCCCATCTTTGCTTTATTAACATAATGATGGTTAAATATATTTGTTTCAACAGGTATTTCCTCAAAGTAACAATAGTAAGGAGACTATCTGATTTGGTTAAGGAATATGACCTCATTGTCCATCAGCTTGCTACCTACCCTGATGTCAACAATTCAATCAAGATGGAAGTGGGCATTGAAGACTGCCTGCACATAGAGTTTGAATATAACAAGTCCAAGTAAGCAGTCATTTCATTCTTCAGTCATTTCGTCATTTCATTTCAGACTCAGGATCTGCTCTAGTGATGCACTGAAACAAAATGTATTGGCTGAAACCAAGCCAAAACTATATAGTTAGTTGAATGGTTTATTTTACATTTTTTTCAATTACACTTAATGAAAATAATAATTTTATTAAGAATACCTCACATGAACAGTGATTATAGATCGCATGTCTAATGTTGTTGGACAAGATCAAGACAAGGCTGAACTGACTAAACGTGTGCATGTCTCGGAGTGGCGGATGAGTGGCACCATTAAATCTAATTCTATGATTCTGGCAGTTTTTTTTTCTTCCATGGATTTTACTTCAATCAGCCAAATATTAAAACAGACCCCAGGTCTCTGACCGCTCGAGCCATTTGACTCCATCAGCAAGAGCACCGTTAAATCTTGTAAGAGGTGGAGTGTCTCTGAATTTGACTTTTTTCAGCGCACCCCACAGATTATTGATGCTTTTTTTTATTAAAAGAGATACTATACAAATTATTGCTGGATATTACACTTCATGATATGATATATGCAATACATGGGCCACAATGCAATTATGTCATGATACATTGAGATATAATGCATATTGTGATTCCACATATACTGCATTCATTTTGAAATACCCCTTAATGTTTGTGCGCAGTATCTGTGGATAATCACATTTTTGTGAGCAGTGTAGTTCACTGAAATAACAGAAATACAAGTTACGTTGCACAATCCGAGTTGTCTTGCATATCACATCTTGATGTAGCAGACAAAGGAAGTGGCTTTAATCTCATTGTACATGTGTATAGTGACAATAAAGGCATTCTATTCTATTCTAAAATGTATCAAAACATTGTACTGTGGCATCTACAGGAACAAAGATTGCAGTTTCAAATGTTCAGTTTGAATAATCCCAAATTCAAATGTTTCTTCTTTTTAAAAAAAAAATCAACGTAGTATATTGCAAAAATAAATATTGCAATATATTGCCGCTTTTTTTTCTTTCTTTTTTTTTTGCACAACCCTTATACAAATACCTACTACTTTACTTGTTGTATAAATAGTTGTGCAACCCTACAAGTAGAAAAAGGTTTTAATTAACTGTGAAATATCATTTTGCCAGATACCACCTAAAAGATGTGATTGTGGGTAAAATTTACTTTTTGCTGGTTCGGATTAAAATCCAACACATGGAACTTCAACTAATCAAGAAAGAAATGACAGGAATAGGTAAGTTCTGATGAAGAAGGCAGACATTTAAATAAAACAATTAAAATGGTGTAAGATGTCTTTGTGTAAGTTGAGCGAAATAAATTTGAAAGTAAGTCATGTGACATTCTTTGGACAGGGCCAAGTACAACTACAGAGACAGAAACTGTGGCCAAGTATGAGATTATGGATGGAGCACCAGTGAAAGGTGAATTTGTTTTGTTGTGTTAACTTCTTTGTGTTGAAAACCGTTCCTGTGTAGGAACGAAAAACGTTCCTGTGTAACAAGCAGTTACATTTATTGACACTCACCAGTCATTTCCTTTTTTAAGGAATACCTCCTTGTTTCTACACTCTCCATGTTATTACTTCCACTTACCATAAAGAAGCACTTTGTAATTCTACAATTACAGATAACTTTTGGGTGGTTCATTAAATCTCAGCACTGCAGTGACATAATATCAAAGCATAAAATAGTCTGCATTTCAGGCCAGCTTAGGGTCAGATTTGGACCATGCTTTGAGCTCAGCATATCCTTAGAAAACAAGACACTTTTTAGAAAAAACAATTACCTAAAGGATATTGTGTGCATATTTTATCTATAGAAATCCAATATAAACCCAAGCTGTCTGCAGGTTTAATTTGCTCTCTAAAGCTTTAACTTTTTGAGAGGTCAAAAGGCCATCCTGTACTAACTGTAATTCTTCTAGTAGTTCATTCATGCTACTTTCGTTGTGCGTTATGTAGGTCAACCATGTCCCAGTGATAAATGTTCATCTTTCTAGGTGAGTCCATTCCTATACGCCTCTTCCTTGCTGGCTACGACCTCACAGCTACAATGAGAGATGTAAACAAAAAGTTCTCTGTGAGGTATTTCCTAAATCTGGTGCTGGTGGATGAAGAGGACAGGAGATACTTCAAACAGCAGGTACAGCACGTATACGATGCACGTTCTGCAATCAAGGCAGTGGGTATGCCATCAGTCAAAAGCTGCCTGAAAGATTTACTCTGAAAGTCCTGTGTCACTATGTACACGGAATGGCCGCTTTATTAGAAACACCCATGTAGTAGCATGTTGTACATATTTTGGTCTTCAGAACGACAGCAGTTTATCGTGGCATAGATTCAAATAGGTGCTCAAATGATTCTGCAGGAATATTGACCCCTTTAGGACAGGATAGTTTCTCACAGTTGGGCAAAATTAAACAGCCTGTTCTAACTTGTCCCAGAGAATCTCCAGATCGCAATCCTATAAAGCATGTAGGGAAGGATATCTCAGTCTGTTGCTGAACCGAATCCATGGTTACACAACCTTTGTGGCAAGATGCATTGTTCTGCTGAAAAGATGAGTAAAAGAAAAGACTAACTTGGTAAGCTGCACGGGATAATGGGTTAGGTAAGCCTTACTGTTCAAACGTTCCTCACGCCATTAATCCACCTTCACCAGTCTGAATTGCTGACATGTGACCGGAAGGGCTTGTCAATTTGTACTGTTTGGACCAATTTTTGACTTTCTCATCAGCATGGTACAACAGAAATCTGGATTTTTAACTGCTCTGTGATCTTTTTGGAGCATACTGGAGGCTTGCCTTTCTGTTTCCTTTACACAGTAATTGCACTCAGACTTGTCGTCTGCAGTTGTAGCTCATCTGTCTTAACGAACAAGTTGCCAGCACCAGCATTGTATTTGGCTGATTTGGTTGATGTTTGCTGGACAGTGTACCTTCTGTTTATCCGAAGCCATCCTCCTCTGACCCCCTTTTTTTAAATAAATTGTTTAAATTCCCAGGATCCTCTTTATATTTACATTTACTGCATTTAGCAGACGCCCTTATCCAGAGCGACTTACAACTGATATATTCTTACAATTCAAGCATTTGTGGGTTAAGGGTCTTGCTTAAGGACCCAACTGTGGCAGCTTGGCAGAGGTGGGATTTGAACCCAGGACCTTCAG
>JAVSBV010000097.1:1891159-1912882 GCA_033117975.1 Parotocinclus spilosoma
TTATTGTTCTGCTCAATATGCAAGGTCAGGTAAATAAAGATGTTTGTTAAAAGATATTGGTATTTCAAACATTAATATTCCATAATTGGTTAATATATTTTTCATTTCGTGTAAGTGTTTATAATGACTTTAATAATTCATGGGAACTGAAGAAAAATTATTTACATTTTACACCCTTTATATTTTAGTCGACTGAATTGACTGTAGATTTAGTCGACTGATAATTAGTCGACTAAAACTAAAAACAATTCAGATAACTAAATTATGACTAAAACTAAATGACAGTATAATCACAAGACTAAGACTAAAACTAAATCAAAATTTGCTGTCAAAATTAACACTGACCAAAAGTAACCAATAAGCACCTAAACTGAGCCAATATTTAAACATCTGACTTCTTTCTTGATTTCGAGAGTCGAAACCATTTTCATCCTTATGTGTAAGGTTAGCTCATTTGTCTTCCATCCTGTCTAGATCTTTTCAAACAGAGTCAGCCCTCTAATCCTCTATCTCTCCCCCGGCAGAGTGAATATTAAACAAGCAAACGCTAGACAAAGGGAAAATGTCCAAATTCTCTGAGTTTCCCTTGGAGACTCGTCCATGTTGGACACAATGTATCACCCTATAATGAGCACAGATGAATGGACCAGAAAAGATCATTTGTGTCCCTTTGTGCTTTTCACGAGATTGTAGTTGGTGTCGGTGGAGAGTGAGTTCTTAAAGCTCTTTTATTCTCCGGTGGGAGAGGATTGTACATTTAGACAGCTGTGGCTTCACTTTTCACTTTTGTGTGTTAAAGGGTACAGTTGTCAGTAATGAAAGAGGATTATGGACTGGCACTTTTGTGTGTGTTTTGTAATTGCAGGGCTCTTTGCAGCGTGGACATGGACATGACATGGGCAGACTTATGCAAATGACTGAGCGTCCCTGATCAAATTTTACTCAAGCATCGAATGGAAATCATATTTAAGACCTCTAAACTGAGGATGCCGGCTTGTACACACCTGTCCTGCTTGCCTTGGATAAGTCGAGGGATCAGGACGGAGTATATTGCTTCAGGAGGTCATTAAGATGTGCCAGAGTTAAACCGTTTAGGGCTTTATATATCATTACTAGGACTTTTTGCAAAGGCTGCCAAAACCATAGTTGAGGTTTTTTTGGTCGGTAGCAGTTCTGCAGACGATCACCATCGTGTTTATCTGAATTTAGCTATGACAGATGTAACAGTGCTGTGTGAAATCTTTGTGGGCATCGGTTCTTGAAGTCTGTTGCTATGTTACCAAGACATCAGAATCGTCCATTCCATCTACCTGTGATGAACCATTTACATTTACATTTACGGCATTTAGCAGACTCCCTTATCCAGAGTGACTTTAAACTGCTATATTCTTGCTTAAGGACCCAACTGTGGCAGCTTGGCAGAGGTGGGATTTGAACCCAGGACCTTCAGGTCCAGAGTCCAGTACCTTAACCGCTAGGCTATCGCAGTTTATCCTTTCTCTGGATGTTTCTTTGATACCATTATTGATATACTTGACACAGTTAAGTAAAATAACCTCAGTTTTTAAAATACTGTCCCCATATAGCCTAACACCTCTGACCATGCTTAATTCAAAGTTGCTAAGTTGCTCTGCTTGTTCAATTTTCCCTCTCCAATATGGATTCCTATTGAAACTGATCCACAGAAAGCTTGCTCACTTGATTTTATGCTGCACTAAAGGGTCATGTCTACTTTTCATATGGGGAAGCTTCAGTCTCTAATAAAGTGGCCACTTGGTGCATACAGACCATTGAAAGCAGGAGAGGTTTGAATGTACTGGATTTGGGTAATAATTGAATCAAACCTACCAAGTGTGAACAGACCTCGAGTCTGATATAGTGTATTAAACATACTTTTTGTCATCTTCTTATTAAGACCATGGAAAGTCAGGCTGCACCGATTCTGTGTTGCGTTACAAATATCAGTGGTTTTTTTTTCTGACTCAGGAGATAGTTTTGTGGCGAAAAGCCCCAGAGAAACTGCGTAAGCGCAACTTCCACCAGCGCTACGAATCCCCGGAGCCACGGCCGAGCCTCTCTGCCGAACAGCCTGAAATGTGAGGATGCAAGCGACAAGCAAGGGACACGATTATGCAGTGCCCACTCACAGAGGAGAGCAGATCCCACCTACCATCCACGCCTGCGCTCCTAACAGCTCGTGGTGCTCGGCCATGTCCGCGCCTGCCTTCGCCGAATCCTCTCTGCCGTCCACAGCAATCGGTTCGCTAGCATTCAAGGACTTCCTCCACTATATAGAAAGCACTGGAACAAAAGCAACGATGTAAATCCTATAGTACAGTTTGGGGCTTGTACCTATAATTTCTTTTTTTATGCTCTTGTTTTTTGGGTTTGTTTGTTTTGTTTTGTTTTTTTTTGTTTTTTTTGAGATACCATCCAGGAGTTCACTTGACTTTAAAGAGAATCCACTGCATTGCATGCCGTTTGGTGAATTTTAAGGGTTGGTTAACGAATGAAGATCTGAAAACGTGTTGTGTACCTAGGCCGGAGTGCCGTATGGTTTTTTCAATCACTTTAATATGTAAAAAAACATCTGTTTAACTTATTCAGCGTTAATCTTTAGGTCTTTGTTGCAGTAGATAGGTTCTCTTCATTGTAAGTACGTCTTGGGACAATATATTATATGAATAGCATTAAAGCTCCCCATTGTATTAGCACAAGGCTTTGGACTGAAAGCTTTTCAAACAAATTCTTTTAGTCTTCATGATAATACATGTGCAGATTATTAATTGTGCAAATCATGGCTCTATCTAATTACGTTCATCATTAACATTCTTATTTTTGTTTCCTTAACTTGCTTAGGTCAGTCATGGCATTGTATCCGAGTTTAAATGTAGGTAGGCTGCACTGCTTTCATTTTTATTATTAAAACTAAGCACCACATGCTGGCATTTTATCCCCTTGCTTACATGTATGTAATGAACATGAGCTTCGGGTGAAATTCTGCCACATGAAGTCCACGGCATGAAAGTCTGGTTAAATATTATGATACAGAAACATTTCATTTACTGTTATTGATGTTACTACACGTTCTACAGGATGGGGAGCAAATGCATTCCCCTTTGGATGTTGAATTGGCAGAAGCTATACTGTTCTGGTTATATTTTTCCTTATATCATTACACTAACATAGCACTACTGTTATAATGATTTGACACTCCTGAGAGCAATCACTCTGGGCTGTTTGTGGACCCTGAAACATGTAAATACCTAATCTTAACCTGTTTATCTGTCAAATAAAATGCAACTTTATAAAGGTAAATAGATCTTTATCAGGATATTTTGCATGGATCTACCAGACAACTTTTTCCCCATTTTCTTCAAGAAATGAAAGTGTTCTTATGTGGAGTTCAGCAAGTTTCTGTGGGGGATTCTGTGGCTATATAAGTGAGACATATGGCAACAAACTGTTATGTTAACTAAAGTAAAACTTTAGGCATCCAGGCCTCATTTAAAGAAACCATTGTACTACATCTAGCAGAATAATTAACTATATAAGGGTACAGCATGGGTATTGTGGTCATCCCAGAGAAGGGAGGTAGGGAAGAGAACCCAAGTCCTGTCAATGGCACGCTAACCTGTCTCCTGTGGTTTAGAGGGACAGATACAGATAGAGTCCCCATTACCTAGATCAGGAAGGCAGGACCAACTCTGAGAATAGATTCATTAGAAATGAGTGAGGAACTTAAGAGTATTCTAAAACTGCTAAGTTCACACAGTGTTTGTAGGAACTTACAGGATTTTACAGCTTTATGGTAGGAATCTGATTGTACACACAAACAGACATTTAAGAGAAACTGTTTTGAGTTTAGATTTTCCCGCCAGCCAAGCAATATGCAGTATGATACTGTCGTTCAGGTGCTGGCCATCTAATGCAGACTAACCATTTTGTTTGTTTCAACATGTACCTGTTCTTTTTAAGACAAAAACAGAAATGTTATTGGACCATCTGAAAAGTTTATTTTTCCCTTAATATACACTGCTCACAAAAATGAGGGGATATTTCAAAATGAATATAAACTGATGAGGAAGCATTAAATTTTTTTCATTAAACAAGATCCTCAGAAAAACAAATGAAAAGTCAAAGCAAAGAAAATTGTTTCATTACAAAAATGAGAAGAACCTCAATGATTGTGGATGAGTAGTAAGTGATATATTGACGGGGGTGAACAGAAACATGTTAAACTGGACGAGAGTGACTTTGACTGGTCAGTAGGATGTATGGTCACCCAAAATTGCCAAAACACACTGACAGTGATGGGGCATGAACAGGATCAGATTGTCCAGCAGTTCTTTTGGGAGCCTCTTTATATTCATTTTGAAATATCACCTCATTTTTGTGAGCAGTGTATTTCAAATGTATACATTACACATTCCTATATAAAACCAGCATTCTCTGTCAATCTTTAGTCACATTACACCTTGAAATTAAATTTCAATAAAAAAAAAAAACGAATTAGTTTAAGTTTGTCTATATGTATTTACAAATATAAACCTGTGTCTACATGAAAACAAAAATCATTTTAACAGCTTTGGATCTACAGCCCCAAATCCCCCCAAAAAAGGTTGGGTTGGTATGGAAAATAAAAATAAAAAATGCAGTGCCTTACATTGACCTTTATTTTAATTACAGACAGTATGAATTCAAGATATGTCATGTTTTGTGTGGTCAGCTTAATTTGCTTTGTTAATATGCAGTCATGTCTGCATGAATCAGTATTTTAGGCTATTTTGTGAAAGAATTGTATCGTCTAGACTGCTGACAGCAACAAGTCCAAAAGCCAGCGTCTGTTTCTGTGTCAGACCCATTTAGTCTTAAATATTGCCCCAGTATTATTAAAACTAATTCTTAAAAGGCCTGATTCTGGTAAGTGATCACCCTGTTTATAGTAACCATTATACAATTGCTCAGGTACAACCTTTCAGATCACACACCAGGCTAACTGGATTTTACCTGACATCAAATCTATGGTAATGCTAAATTTCTTCCGGGGTCAATAAGTATGTGTGTGTCTGTCTGTCTGTCTAACTAAATGTAGTGGTTTGGATTATGTCAGAGAAAAAATGGATATTCCTTGAAGTTTCCCCTAAAAATTGTGAGCAGTGTAGTTGTCAAAAGTTGTGTAATTGCGCACAATAGAAGGATACAAAGGAGGCTTTAACTATTCCTTACAGAATTGTTCATGATGCCAAAATTGGGTTTAGCCCTGCAAACTGGATGACTAACCCAGGGAATTTGTATAAGATCCACTCCTGTCAGTCTTTGTTTCCATGGTTACGACTTACACAAGCCTTACCTTCATATATATATATAGATAGATAGATAGATAGATATTTTTTTTTCAATTATATTATATACATATATACATTTCAAATATACATACATATTAATATTTTGTTCAAAAAGGTTATATAGACATAAACAAATGCAATACATTGTGTCCTTTTAGGCTATTCTAAAGATTAAAAACATTGTGTTTTTTAATGAACTTTTTACGTTTTAGCATTTTATAGAACCATAGGAATTTCAAAGTCTGCATTAATGTTTAAACCAATATGTTGGTGCAATCAATCATATTTTAATACCTAAGCTATTTATTTTGAACTAATGTATTTCTATCGTGGATTTATAACCCGGGGAAGTAAAAGTTCCTGTACTGGAAGAATCACGTAAAATTACTACACAGTCATACTGAAAACACCGCCAGTGCTTACTCTTTTAACGTAGCATACGTAGTTTGCGTCGCAAATCACCGCTTAGATCACCACTAGATATACGCCTTACAATGAAAAGGCAAAACCCACTAAGCAGTCTATAGGGGATAGGGAGTATTCTGTGATTTGAACAGACTCATCTTGAAAGGGCCCTTGTATATGTAAACTTAACATTGCCTGAATCAAAGACACTGATTCTTACCTTCTTAGCGTTACTTGGTCGAAATGATGAATGCTTCTCAAAACTGTACGCATTAACTTAATTTTATCTTCAAAGCTTTGGAGTCGCTCCAGCGGTCGTGCTTGAATTATGTTTCTTATATTAATAAGTAACAGGTATGCGTTTGGACAGCACTATTTTGGGGGCCTTCGACACGTTTTCACACTGGGTGAATTGCAGATGGTTGACCTTACTATGGTTGTACAGTGAGTGTTGTTACAGTGACAGAGTTAATGGAGGAGAAATACATCCCGAAGTTGTAATCATGTCTGTTCATCGGTGTGTGTACTTGCTGTCCCGCACACACTTCCAGCGCAGGTCCGGTGTGATCATCACATCATGTTCTGCTAATGTTATTGCTGCTGGGTTAAACCCCTGTCCCGGATTGCTCTGTGCACGGAGAGCGGCTTCACTAAATCCTCCATGCACACGGAGGTTCGGATCTTCAGACAGCTCATGGAGGCCACCGGACACCTCACTTTTTGTACCTCTGGCGGTAAAGGGCGAGCACTCGGCCGAGGGAGCGGTTGGAGCTGAATTAACGAAGCCACTTGATAAAAGTAACCAGGTTTATGTTTCACTGACTCTATTTAAACCCTTATAATTCTGACCTTTTTACGAGCTCCTGTTTTATATCACGATTCGTCATGTAATGTAATATCGCTGCTTAATAACATGACCTCAGTATCTTGGTATAATTAAAGATCATGATGCAATGATGTCTGATTTGGTCACTTGGGCCATTTGCCTGTACAACTGTACAATCGCTGAGCACTTTATTAGGAACACTATATAATTATGAAAAGACCACAGATTAACACAGGCATGTAGCAGTTTAAATACCGTGCATATAGTGTTTTATTTAAAACAATACTATTAGAGCCACATAACATATATTTCAGTAGTGTACTGTGCAATATTTTCATTTTTATCTTTTGAATCAAGTTTTCTGCTTTTCAAGTCTATTCAGTTCTTTCTGTCAGTATTTGTCCCATAGCTTCACTCATTAGTTTTCTGTCATTCAGATGTGAATAGGAGCTATATACAGTGCTGTGCAAAGGTCTTAGGTTACCATTAGGTTTGCCTGTTTAGCAACGGTATTATGGCCATTTATAAGAAATGGAGCCAGAAATGATGATTATTTAATAATAACTTCATTTTACAATACTTCATTTTCATAATACATTTTTCCACCATTCATTGAAATCTTTGTGAGCTTTAGCTTGTCTTTGCCTCCTCGTTCCCTTTCTCAAAAAGTAGTTTCTTGGCTGTTAGCCCTCCAAAAAAATCTGAACAAGCTTATTCGGAGTGTATAAGAGCCAGCCTGGCATTTTGATTAGACTTTCCATATGCTGCTATTGCTGAAGTGTAAGGGTGGTAACACTAAATACTGTGGCTGACATAATTCTTTAGTTTCCTAAGAAGATTGGGAAAGCCACTGAAGAACAGGTTTTGCTTTGTATAATAGTGCATTAACATGCTGTGTGTCATCTTGAGAAGATGGGTAAATTGAGGCCGTTAAGGGGGACACATGGTCAGCAACAGTATTCAAATCTGCTGTGGGAGTCAAGCGATTAATATTTGGTATTAACATCAAAGTGTGCCAAGAAAACATTCCCCATTAAACTACATCTACCAGCCTGGAGAGTACCGGTAAATGTAAGTCCGGTTGAGTCCATTGACTAACGCTGTTCTTGACAAATTCTGATGTGGGTGTTGACATTTATCAGACCACATGTCTTTAACGGTCCAGTTTTGGTAGGACTGCAGACTCTGCTTTCTGTTGTTGGTTGCCAGAAATGGAACCTGAAGTGAAACTCTGCGTATGTAGCCTTTCTTCCTCAAGGTTCAACATGTTGTGCATTCCAAAATGCCTTTCTGTTCACCACAGTGTTTATGTGAATTACCAAAAAAATAAAAACAAAACCCTACAAGCTCTAGATATGCATGTTCACATAATAATATTTAGCTGCTTAAACCTTTTGACAAATACAAGTATGTCCAGAACTTGTTTAGTTCTCAGGTGGTGCACAAGTCCTATGACCACAGAGACCCAAGATCAAGTCCTGGCAGTGCCTGTGACCTGCCCAGATACAATTGGCATGGGTTCATCTCCAGTGTTCACCTGTCACCCAAGCAATGCAAATACAAAGATCTCAACTGTATACAGTGAGCGTATCTTGTTCCTGTATGCAAGGTCTCTTCAATATTACTCCATCATCTGGAGCTGACCTTTGTAGAGGGTTTTTGCATGTGGAGGGGAGTGTCTGGAGACTGGGAAATTGAGTAGGTCCAAATAAAGGAGCAAAACAGGGGAAGCACAAAATTATGGTATATATCTAATTTTGAGAAATCTTGGTTTTAGCTTAATAATCAGGTGACTATGCAGCCTGATGTAGACCCTTAATCAAATTCCTCATGGTCATGTGGACACTCAGCAAATTGTTGTTAATTAAAAAAATATGTAGTTACAGTAAAAGAAGCATGGTTGCTAACTAATAACGTGGACGAATAATGAACTAATAACGAACTAATAATCAAGTATTCTGGTCAAACTCCATGTTGCTTATTTGTGTTTTCTGTCTTTAACAGGTGAACTTCTTAAGGTCCTAAATAGATTTTACAAAAGAAAAGAAATGCAAAAGCTTGCTGCTGATCAGGGGCTTGATGGTGAGTTCCTAATTTCAGGTAAAACAATGTTTATCTCTTAAACGTGATGCTTAGAGAAAGCAGCTGAGGTAAATGATCGCGATTTATCAATTGAACAAACCTTGCTAAATTGTTAAAGTCACTCCAGGGTCGTCGCTTGTCGGAATAATGAGGCATATTGCTTTTGGATGCCTTTGGCAGTGGAATCTTAGCGATTAAGTTACTCGCAATTTGACACAAAAACAGGGTTTGAGTCCCAGCCTCACTGAAAAGACGTTACTAATACATACAGTACCTTCCACAGTTATTGGCAGACCTGGTCAACAGGGTTATAACTAAGTCACACACAAGAGTGTGTGAGTGTGTGTGTGTGTGTTTGATGATTAAAGGAAATATTGTACTCTATAATAAAATATCTCCCTATTTTGTAAGCAATATATCTAAACTGGTTCACATTCACTTGTTTAGGCTCTGGTTTATGTGCCTGATCTTTTGTGTTGTTGTGTTAATACTGTCTAAGTACATTTTTGCTACAGTAATGACTGCTCATTGTCCTGTGTCACAGCATGTAATGTGGATATTAAACTGCACATAAAGCAGTCTTTAACAATAGACCAGATAAACCATGCTTCCCATTTCAGTATCTACCATGATCAGTAATGATTCGAAATTGTTCTTTCTTTCTTTATTTTTATTAGCGCGTCTCTTCCACCAAGCATTTATTAGTTTTAGGAAGTATGTTCTGGAGATGAACACGCTCACTGCTGATCTGCACATCATTCTGAGCGACATCTGCAATGGAGCAGGTGAGTAGTGAGCAATTTTGAGCGCTGAGCTATGACTGTGTTCACACTGCAGGAAAAGTGGACCAAATCACATAAGACTTATTCATGTGCTGTTCACATTTTCTTTTTAATGTGGCCTTATGATCCACCATCAGTCTGAACAGGTCATGTTTTTAAAGTTAAATGCATGTACAGAAGAAACAAACAAACAAAATGACTATGGACGTGATTGAGCTGAGGAATGAATTCTGAGACATAAAATGAGAATTTTAAATGCTTTCTGTGTAGTCATGTAGTCATTAACTCTCCATTCAAGTAGCTTTCTATGAGATAAGGAGGACCCTCACTTATAGATTTTGTATAAATAAAAAGTAGGGTATGATTGTGTTGACTTGTAATAGGAGCGAGTTACTGCTCCCATATTTTGTATCAACATTTTTTAGTTTATTTGATTCTTCATATTTTACAAAGCTGTTTTGCCTGACATTAAGCTACCTCAAACAATGGCACAAGCATTTAGCACGACAACATCACAGCTCTTGAGAGCCTTGGTTCAGTCCTTACTCTGGAGACTTGAGTTTACACCCACATACACCCAAAAATGTATAACAAAGCATCATGACACAATAAGAAAGTAGTGATTGACAATGTCACGTGTTCGGTTTTACTAGGCCATCCAACGCACTTGCATTTTTCAACACTAGAGGGTGCAACTGTACTTCGTGCGCCCATACTTATTTAAAGGGGACTAAATATGAATTTGTTAAAATTTCTGTACAAGAAACATACCTATTATTCTTGAGAAATGATAAAGGTTTTCTCTCTGTTATTTAACATAAGCTGAAGCTAAAATTTAATATTTGTCTTAGAATTGTTAACCTTTTCTATGTAGTCTGTGTAAATGCAGGGGAATAAATTTTAGTTTTAAACGTTTAATAGTAAACCATATTCAAGAAACTGTCCATATTGTCTTGTTTACACAACATAAGCTGCTGATGTGACATTTAATAATAAAGTAACAAAAACAAAAAAGTACATGAGTTATGTGATTTTTTTTTTTTTTGTTTGTTTGTTTTTTTTTGTTTTTTTTTTAACCAAACATGAACTCTTATCTGACTGATCAAGTTTCGGTTCTACAAAATATGAAGACGAAAATTGGTCTTTTGCCTCCAGTAGAAACATGACGTGACATTTTACATTGTACATCCCAAACTCCATTGATTGCCCTTTGCTTACTGGTTTTTTTTTTAGGCCACATAGATGACATTTTCCCATATTTCATGCGGCACGCCAAACAGATCTTCCCCATGCTGGACTGCATGGATGACCTGCGCAAGATTAGTGATTTACGTGTTCCAGCCAATTGGTACGTCAACTTTCATTTGGGAGGGGCTATTTAGACTGTTTTGTTTGTACAGACACATTAAGGTACAGGTTTTCACTGATTAACGTTGAGGGTACACACCTACAAACTCACCATTTAGCTTGATATTTACCAAGGGTAAACCAGGGAAATTAGATATACTGTATATACTATAACCTAGCTTTCCTTAATCATGCTTAAAACACTTGCATTTACCTACATTTGGCCAAAATCATTAACACAATTTATTTGTAATGAAGTGTTATTTTTTTTAAATCTCTTCAGTATGTATCATGTAATTTATGCCCTGCATCTTCTGGAGAGTATTGTACTGGGTATCACTTGCACCAAGAAAAAATTTAGAATGCCGTTTCTACTGAATTTGTGTTTCATGTCTATTATCGGATTCCCATTGTAAAGTCGAAAAATCAGCAAATAAACCTTCCTAAAATGGGGAGCGCATGTAGGAAATTATTGAAAGTGGTAACTTGCAATCCAAGTGACTGGGAGTTTAGGCTACCTCTCTTGGAGACAGTCAGGTATACCTGTGTAATGGCCAGTACTTGAATTGGGGCCATTGCGGTGGTTGACTAGCAAATTATTTGCTGTGCCACCCGATAATTATTACAAGATAATTGAATATACGGGAACAACCACCTGCGTATCATTGTGTAGGTCTCCCCCATTCATTTATTAGGGAATAATGTTGCCACAAAGGGCTGTATATGGGCTGCAATGGTGTTTGCGTATGGTTCATGTGGAAACCAGGAAACAAGGTTTCCCAGGACTGCCCTTAGCGTCACACTTTCAGTGTTAATACATTTAACTGTTAGTGGTTTAAATGTAATGGCTGTCAAATGTATTAAATAAAATGATAGATTTCATTTAGCGCATCCCAGGCATTACATTGAGCATCAACACTAAACGAAAGTGATGTATTTGTGCCAAAGCCAAAAGTGGTGCTAAGTGCCAAGTAGTGGACTGCATTTTTACGAATCATTTTTCCTCTTATGTAAATGTTCTTTAGGTACCCTGAAGCCAGAGCTATCCACAGGAAGATCATATTCCATGCAGGCCCCACTAACAGTGGGAAGACCTATCACGCCATCCAGAGATTACTGGAAGCAAAGTCAGGTGTTTACTGTGGACCTCTCAAGCTGCTGGCTCACGAGATCTTTGAAAAGAGTAGCAGTGCAGTAAGTCATTTTTTCTGGTTACTTTCTTTGTGGAGTCTGCATGCTATCCCTATGTCTGTGCGGGTTTAGAACACTAGAACTGCTGGACAATCTGATCCTGTCCATGCCCCATCACTGTCAATGTGTTTTGGCAGTTTTGGGTGACCATACATCATACTGTACAGTCATTGTGTGGCACCCTCACCCAGATTGGCATGCTTCTGTTCAACCCCATGAATATATCACTTGCTACTCAGTCACGATAATTGAGTTTGCATCTAATTTATGTAATCAAACAACAATCTTTGACTTTTCATTTGCTTTGCTGATGATGAAATTTATCAAATTAAATGCTTCTATGCTTCATATTTAATTTGAAATACCCCCTAATTTGTCAGCAGTATATAATGACTAGTCTTGATGACATTGTCAAAAGCATTGTCAAATAACATCGTGTGTCGCTGATGCTCATAGTGACAGTAGGCTGTCATTAGACCTGTTGTTTTAGCAATGGCAAAATCACCGTATATATTGCTCACAAAACTTGGGGAACGTTTCAAAATGAAATATCTTATGAATTATCCTTTAATTTTGTGAGCATTATTTGTGTATTTTTGTTTTTCAGTCTCTTTATTAAAAAACAAGCAGAAAGCACAGCAAATGTGTGCACACCAAAACTCCCACAATTTCTGGAACAAAATGGCAGGCCATTCTTAGTTTGACCTCCTTAAAAAGTGACTTGGCTGCTTCCCTTTCGACGACACCATTCCTGATTATGCTTCTTCGCACTGTAGAAGGAATGCTCAGGTGGGAAGCTGCCAGGTGCTGCTTTTGTTCTAGTCTAAGGGGAGCTCCCATTACATACTTGCCACTGTAACTTATCTAAGCAGTTTTTTTTCTTTTTTTTATTCAGTATTTTAATACTGCATACAAATCCCCTTATTATTATTAGTAAAACTTGCATATTTACTAAACAAAACAGCAAATCTAACGGTGGCCTATCAGTTTTTCTGAGTACTGTGTTTGAAAAAAATAGAGTTGGATTTAAGTTCAACTAAATTTCTCCGTTTGCAGAAATGCAAGTTGTTTTATAGAACTGCAATGTTTTATAATGAAAGTGAACTGATTTGGTTATGAATTTTCATTAGGGTGTGCCGTGTGATCTGGTGACAGGAGAAGAGAGAATTTTTGTGGATCCAGAGGGAAGACAGTCTAATCATGTAGCCTGTACCATTGAGATGTGCAGTGTCACAACCCCATGTGAGTGATGAGATGTAAACAAGAATAAACACAACACAGAAGAACAGATTGCTTGTATTTTAATTGATTCTATGATTGTCTGATACTCTTTAGATGAAATAGCTGTTATTGATGAAATTCAGATGATTAGAGATCCATCCAGAGGATGGGCCTGGACTAGAGCTCTGCTGGGTGAGTGAAGAGATGATGGTATTTGCACTTCCATTATTGATTCAGTACATTTGGCAAAATAAAAAAATCAGCCAATCACATGGCATCAACTCTGTGATTTAGGTATGCAGACATTTACAGCATTTGGCAAATGCCCTTATACAGAGCGACTTACAAAAGTGTTCTAAATTCCTCCTAGTAGACAAATTGCCATGTTAGTACAAATAAGCACTAGCCCAAGGACACAATCTAACCAGTACCTGCTAGGATCTGATTTACGTTTATGGCATTTAGCAGACGCCCCTTATCTAGAGCTACTTACAATTGCCGTAATACAGTCTTACAATCCAAGCAGTTGTGGGTTAAGGGCCTTGATCAGGGACCCAACTGTGGCAGAGGAGCAATTTGAACTATGGACCTTCTGGTCCATAGTCCAGTACCTTAACCACTAGGCTGCCACAGTCCCACGATCAGATTTTTTTTTTGTTTTGTTGTTGTTGCATTTACAGTTTTTATTTACCTACTTAGTGAGAAGGTTAGTTTAGTCAGCAAGAAACTTAGCCGTTTGGACATCCAATCCAATGGAAGCTCATTCCACCACCTGGAATCTTCCTTAAATATTACAGGAAGGATCTGGTCAAGCCAAGCTTGTGTCTCTGAGTGTGGTTTGATTACAGCCTTTAGGTAAGATAGTGATCTTCTGGGGTATTTTTTGTCTTTGTATGTGTTCATCAGGGTTTTGAATGTGATGTAGGGAGCTACAGGGAGCCAGTGATGTGAACACAGCGATGGGGTGAAATGACAAAACTTTGTAAGATTGAAAACCTTTTGAGCCACTAGCATTCTAAATCAGTTGCAGGTGTCTGATTGTTTACATCGGACGACCAGCCAGAAGAACATTGCAGTAATATAGTTTTGATATAACTAGAGACTGGACAAGTACCTGGGTGGATTCCCTGGAAGGAAAGGGTGACCTAGACATGAACAGTCTGATATTGTGCCATGTCATAAAGCTTTCAATCAAACTGGTTTCTTGAATAATGTTGCCAGGCTGGCATCCTCATAAGCACGAAGATGAGGACGATGAGAAAGTTTTTTTGCTGGTGATTACATGTGGTGGTTCTGCTCTTCACAGCACAAAAACTGTTCGTGATCAGATCGTGGAACAGCTGCAAATTAGTGCCTACTTGAGAATTATTTTCTATTGTGGTGGAAACCTGACATACCATTGGGAAGGAGAAACGCACAGAGTTAAAAGCTTTGCAGCACGGCCACCAGAGTTAAATGTGCTCGTTTCTCACAACTTCTAAAAGCTTAAGGATATTTTTCATCTTTCATTGTGAATTGCTTTACAATAAATCAGTGCAGCTTTACAGTGAGAGAAGATTTTTTCCAAATTAACATGAGGCAGTCAATGCTGGTATTAAATAAAGCAATGTATGAGAAACACTGCAGACCATATTGTGGATGTTAAGTGATGCAGACTGTTCTTTGCTAGACAGCTAAAGTTGAGCAGGTGGTTCAGCTTCAAGAATGTCAATGACCCTCAAACGACCACCAAAATAACAGCCCAATGGTTTAATGATAACAGAATGTCCTTATGCATCCAGGTCAGAACCCTGACATAAATCTGAAGAGAGCAGTACATTGCTGCTCACCACAGCGCAGACATTTTACTGAATTCGAACAATTTTGCAAGGCTGAATGGGTAAATATTCCTCAGTCTAAGGTATTGGAAACTTGCGTTTATTTTAATTAATTATTTGTTGTAACGGAAAATGTGTAAATAATCTTTGCCAAGCATAAATGTAAATATATAATTCAGAGGTGGGATTTGAACCCTGGACCTTCTTGTCCAGAGGCCAGTACCTTAACCGCTAGGCTACCACACTATTATATAGACAATAATTATAGACAATATACAGACTAAAATGTGACTTTAAGAAGGGCATAAACATTTTAAGTATACTTTTTGTATTACTTTTGAAACTATTGCATTATAATCTGACAGAAATACTGCTTGTGTTGCTGTGATCAGGTCTCTGTGCTGAGGAGATTCATGTGTGTGGAGAACCTGCAGCTATTAACTTCATTACAGAACTCATGTTTACCACTGGTGAGGAGGTGGAGGTAAGAGGACTTCTATTTGTTTGTTCCTCATTGTCCTAGTTTTTGGCATGCATACATTAATTTAAAAAAAGTAAATAAAATAACACCCAGGTAGAAAGATCGGATTGCTACAAACTTTGGTATGCAGCTACATCACAGGCAGATGTGTAAATGATTATAGCTGTAGCCTGATTAGACACAGGGGTAATGCTACAAGAGCCTGTTAAAATACCTGTCCCACTGCTCTATAAAAAGGCTGTGAGGCTACTTTTAGGTAAAGTACATCTTGGTGAGAGATTGATTGCTAGATATGACTTTGAGACACAATTGCCTACAGCTGAGCCTGCAGATCCTCCACTCTCATCATTTGCCAAAGCTGTCCCTTTAAATATACATTTACCAAGACTGGATGGTGTGTGACGTCTGAGGAAGCCCAAATGTATTCAACCCCAGCTAATCACCTGAGAGTTTATACCTGTACCCTGTATTCCCTGCTCCTTCATTGTGCCTTATTTGTATTTCTCAAGTTCAAACGGGGCACATTTTTGTCCATTCCAGTTAAAAGAAATTGCATGATCACTAATTTTAAAACAATAAACAAAGTGCCCCGTTGTAGCTTCACCATACATTTAAAAACTGAGTGAAACATTTTTATCCGTTCTAATATATAACTATTTAAACAAAATAATCTTTCAAAGCCTGCAAATTAGGAGTCTCACTGAGAACATAATATACCTCTGTGAGCATGACGTATGGTTGTGCCCTATAGTGTTAAAAAAATGCATTAGATAGCGAAATAAAGAAGAACGTGTCATCCATTTTTGCTGCACAGTGCGTTGTTACACCCCTACCAGGTCCCAAGATTTGATACTGTGCTAGATGATAGTAAGTGTTTCAATTGCTCTTAGGGGATGAATAAAGTTTTCATAATCTGAATCTGAATCAATGTGTGTATATAAAGACTTGCACATAAACAGCCTTTTTAATCCCTAGGTACGTAACTACAAGCGTCTGACTCCGTTTACCATCTCAGACCAGGCAGTGGAGAACTTGGATAATCTGAAGCCGGGTGACTGCATTGTGTGTTTCAGTAAGAACGACATCTACTCAGTGAGTAGGCAGATAGAGATCCGAGGCCTGGAATGTGCCGTCATTTATGGCAGCCTACCTCCTGGTAAGTGTCCTAGAATTTGATGAACCCAGTAATATTTAATCCAATGCAAATACGTGTACCCCGAGTAACTATTTCCCAATTTGAAAGCATAGACGTCTGCTGCACCTTGATCTGTCCATTGTGTCAGCTTTAAAAAACCTAAAAATAGTAACACTATTGAATTTGTCCACAGGCACTAAGCTGGCTCAAGCCAAAAAGTTCAATGACCCAGATGACCCCTGCAAGATCCTCGTGGCCACTGATGCAATCGGAATGGGTTTGAACTTGTAAGCTTTGAACCATTACCCATGTTCATGCTATTTTTAAACTTGACTTTTTAATCCTGAATACAGGTATGCACCTCTTAATGTCAGTGGTCAGATAAGGTTATTATCATTTAAATGTAATTAATCTAACCCATGCATTATCGTGCCAAATACATAACCGTTGTAATACAGCACTACCGACACGCATAACATGCGTCAGGGTGAGCAGACTGAATGCTGAGCATTCATACTGGGATAATGATGAGCAGCTCTTAACACTCAGGTGCATTACGTGTGAATACCTGTGCTCTGCAGCAATAGAATTGCACAGTGGCAGAGTAGTTGATGTTTGATAATCATTTTGTAAGTTTCTTGTGCCAGAATGCTGACGCACAATGGGGAGTGATACAGACGGTTTAAATGCATGTCACAGCCTCTCACGGTTTAGTTAGCGGCTGTGTTCTGAAATTACTGCTCACGTCATAAGTGCAAGCATGGCTTAAATAAGCAGTGAATCAATGAAGAAAAAAACAGCTTTACAGTGAAATAAGATTTTGCTCAGGTTAATTAGTAAGTAAAAAAAAACATAAAATTTAATATGTTGAGGTCAATGTTGTTATTATACTGTGTAAATCAGTGTATGGGAAACACAGCAGTCTCTTTACTCAACAGCGGTGACTACATTATTCTGTATAGCATTGCTAATTGTGGTATTGTGGTTTTGGGCGACATCCACAGATCTAGCAGAAATGATCTGCTTTATTAATTAAAATCTGAGGAATTGCTGAACGAGGATATTAGTTGGACGGTCAAAATGCTCTCTGGGTAACTGATAGAGGGAGAATGTAAACTTAAATAGAGTTGTGTGATGCAAGTTTAATCAGGATTGCATCATCCAGTTTTAATTGGTCATTGAGAGATGACTCAATACTGCTGATAATACTACACACCTCTGTATCATGAAAATTTGAGCCAATTTCAAAATGTAAATACCATTTGTTTTTTGTTAACTCTTTTGTTAACTCTAGCTTTTGTTTTTATTAACTCTTTCCATGTCTGAACCAATTTGGCTGGAGACGAAAGTTAAATACTTTTCAAGTACTTTCACTGTTACCCCAGGTTTGTTCACTTGGGGCTGTAGGGCTCATTGCTTGTTATAATAATAACTTTATAATAATAATGCTCTATTGTACAGGGCACTGGATAAGTAAATCTGTCTTTGACTTGGCTCTTGCTTTGTGAGGACCTGACAGAGAATCTCTGTTACCTGTTGTAACCAGGAGCATAAGGAGAATCATCTTTAACTCTCTCGTGAAGCCCAGTGTGAATGAGAAGGGGGAGAAAGAAATGGACACCATCTCCACTTCACAGGCTCTGCAGATCGCAGGCCGAGCCGGTCGCTTCAGTTCCATGTTTAAAGAGGGGGAGGTGACCACCATGCACCGAGAGGACCTCCCTGTGCTCAAGGAGATCCTGAACAGGCCTGTGGACGCTGTGGAGGTAATTAGCAGTTCTGATGGTTTAAGATTTGAGTTGTATTTGAAAATGATCCGACTTCCCTCCCCCTTCTTTAGACTGCAGGTCTGCACCCCACAGCGGAGCAGATAGAGATGTTTGCTTACCACCTCCCAGATGCAACGCTCTCCAATCTCATTGTAGGTATCCGTCTACTGGATTCGAAATGCTACACCATTTTCCCACCATAAGTAAAAACTGGACATTTATCTCATGACTTTCTCTGTCTAACAGGATATATTTGTGAGCCTCTCCCAAGTGGACGGTCTTTACTTTGTCTGCAACATCGATGACTTCAAGTTCTTGGCAGACATGATCCAGCACATTCCTCTAAACCTGCGAGCTCGCTACGTCTTCTGCACCGCACCCATCAACAAGAAACAACCATTTGTTTGCACGTCCTTCCTGAAGGTAGCGATCAGCGGTGGCAGAAGTTCTGCTACTCAAGTTCTTCTACTTTTATGTAAAAGCACTACTAATCCGATTACAATTAAACTATTTTCAGACGTGAGGAACTATATCATACAAAATGATTTGGATTTTGTTTTTATAAATGCTGCTAAAATCCTCATTATTTATACATGGTAACATTTAGTAATGCAAAGAAACAAGTTATCATTGACTCTTTAAAACACTATGCATTTACATGCATTTGACCAGTCATTACTCTATATAATTTCTTGTACATTGCAAGAACTGGGTACTGGGATTGCACAGCAGCAATCTGCTGGCTCACCACCATGGTGGCAGTGCATGGGGTTATCTTCTGTGTGTTTGTAGTTTGCCAGGCAGTTTAGCAGAGATGAGCCGTTGACATTCAATTGGATATGCAGACACGTCAACTGGCCTCTGGTTCCTCCCAATAACATCAAGGACCTTGTTCACCTGGAGGCTGTGCATGATGTGTTGGACCTTTACCTCTGGCTCAGGTATGTATGCTGATCAGAACATGCGTGCTGAATGCTAATTTTAAGTGTAGCAATACACAGAGGTTTAAAGGTTTTTAAATTATTGCAAATAATTAGCAGACATTGAAATATATTGAAGGAACACAGGAGAAAATATGCCACCACATAATAGCTGTTACACATGTGAGCTAATCGAACATGATTTGTCATTAAATATATGTAGTTACATTATCTGGGGTTGTGCAATATGATGGTCAGCGAAGGACATGACATGTTGCTAAACATTGTGATTACAATATACAGTCTTGTGAAAGTATAAGAAAAATATGATATTTTAACTGTTATTATAGATTATTTGTCTAATGACTTTGAAGACTCTGAAATGAGAACCAGTTAATAAGTTGCTGCTCAAATAAAGAGAGCTAAGGCGACAAAGTCTGTCAGATACTCTCAATTTTTTAATGCATTTGAAGTCACTTTAATTGTGTTCAATTCTGGCACTTTGTCTGTTTAATTGTTTATTTTTGAGACTTCAAACACTCCCAACTCAGCACTGCAGCTCAAAAAACATTCCACTAAAGTGTTGATGCCTATTACCTGTTCTGCATTTTCTGCATCACATCCTCTGCTATTTAAACCCCTTGTCTAAAGCTATCAATGCAACATGTTTTCAAAGTTTGTTTATACGAGTTGATTAAGCCTCGTTTGTTTGCTATCTACCTTTAGCTACCTTCCTCAACCCGATATTTGTTTCTTGGTAAACAAAAAAAAGTGTATTTTTCTCAATTGACAAATCTAAAGTGCCTTTTAAAGCAGTTGTGCCAGATTTTTGGTGTACCACTAGTCTATGGCAGCACTACTTGTGTGTGCTAAAGCTTTAGCATGATTACCTGGTAACCATGATCAAATGGCATTGCTTTAGCTACATTAATGACTTAAGCTTGAAATAAGGTTACTGTTGTAGCAATTACTGTATATAGCAGAGCTGCATTTTGTTATGCTTTTTATTTGCTATGTGATTTTATATGGTTTGGACTAAATGATGCAAGATTATTATACCATGTTTTTAAAATATATTTCTATCACCCATAATCCAGCTTTTCTATCATAGCCAAGTGTAGCTAACTGTAGCTATAAATGTTTGGATGTTTTTAAAATCTTTTTCAATGTATTTCGATTTTGGTTTCTTGAATACAGATAGAAATTTTCCTTTAAGTAACTGCTAAAAAGTCTGATTATTTCCCATTTGCATTCTCCTCCTAGCTATCGTTTCATGGACATGTTTCCCGATGCTAACCTTGTCCGTGAAATCCAGCAAGAGTTGGACAGCATTATCCAGATTGGCGTGAGAAACATCACAAGACTCATTCGTGCCACAGAGACCCAGAGTGCCAGTTCAGGGTCTGTAGCTGAATCCAAATACCTCCAATTCCCTGGACTTGTGCTGAGAAAAGCTCGGGGTTCCAAATCCCAGGCTAATGTTAAACCTGAGCTGATGAACGGGGGAAATTCGCTGGGCTCTCGCCTGGTCCAAGAGGGTTTGCTTACGCCGGAGCTCCTTCAACAGCTACAGCGAGAATGGACCAAAGAGCACAACCACACTGGACCTCCAGTGACTGCTAACAAAAGAAAGAAAAAGAAATGAGGACATTCGGTATCGGTCTGGTTTTTCTACATTTATATCGTTTTGTTTTTTTTAATTTAACTGTAAATTGTACCCTTCTTAATCATATGTGAACATTGCTGTAGTTTCTTGATTGAAAGGTAAGCTTGAGAGTGGGCTAAGAATGTGTGAATGGCTGAGTGAATGTGAAAGCAGGTCAACCAACTAATAGGATTTAAACAAAACTACATTTTTCATGAGCTGCCATTGTTCCTCCAACACGAGTCTGACTGTGATAGATTTTACAACATAAACATAATTATGCTAAAGCTTGTGTTTTTGAGTTTATTTCAATACTTATTGCATTTTTCTCAAAAGTATATAAAAATGTACACAAATTTGCCTTTCCAATTTAAGTTAAACACTACTGAACTGCGATTAAGAATCTTGCTCAAGGACATAACAGTGGCAGGTTGGTAGATCCAGAATTTGAGGTCACAGCCTTCAAATTAAGCAAGAAGGTTAACCACTTGAGCCACTAGTGGCAAAAAAGTAAGTATATACTGTTAGTATGATATTGCTGCTGTTAATAGTCACAATACAATTTTGTAGCATTCATCAATTTGTAATGCTATATAGAATACTACAGAGTATGAAAGTGTAATGTATTGACTAAATAGCCAACACTTACAGTGGAATGACACTGTGGAATGTACATATACATAATAGGATTTGTTTCGGTACTTTAGGATTTGGTCCGAATAAGCGGCTGGTCCCATTAACCGGAATCGACTGT
>JAVSBV010000097.1:1912982-1931072 GCA_033117975.1 Parotocinclus spilosoma
AATAGGATTTGTTTCGGTACTTTAGGATTTGGTCCGAATAAGCGGCTGGTCCCATTAACCGGAATCGACTGTATTTCCTGTTGTATTTACAAAGAGAGCAGGACACTGAGACGCATGCAGTAGGCTGTGGGAAGCAAGCGCATGGACTTCTGGTGAACATCTGATGTCTTCACTCTGCTCCCAAATCTATATTATCTTGTCCAGTAACATACACTGATACAGGGCACAAGGCATCGACCGGGCTCCAATCCATAGCAGGACATGCACGAACTCACGCACTAGGATTTGTTATAGAATAGTCTTTTCCTTCAAGCTTCATTCCAATCTTTGTGAGTTTTAGCATATCTTAGCCTTTTCCTCCTGTTCCCCTTCTGGGAAAGTGGTTTCTTGGCTACTATCCTTCCAAAAGACCATTCCTGATCAAGCTTCTTCAATTCAAATTCAAATTGACATCCTGATGAAGCTGCTCACGTGAAAGGGCAGCTCACACGAAAGGCTCTTTGGATTTGCGGAGCCTAACCTGCAATTCACTAGATGCTGACAGAGGTACAACCTAGGCAGGGCACCACTGCTTTTGCAGAGTTTTGTAAACGCACCACATAAATTTCATGTTGCAACCTCATGAAAAATACACACGTGTGTGTATATAGCTATAAGAAAATGATTGCTATTATTAACACACTAGTTACACACACTACACCATTGCTCTGCTTTCTTCACTGTAGCTGCTCACATCAGATTTAAAACACTGATGCTTGCTTACAAAGCTAAAAATGGGGACTGCACCGTCCTGGAGCACTTATCACACCCCGCACCGCACATCACACACGCTGGTCCTCTAGCACTGCTCGACTGGTGCCCCTGGTTCTAACAGTTTATTCCACACTTACCTCGACTAACCCCCAATTCTCTTTCTCTCTGTCCCCCATACAACACAGCAATCACAGTTTCATAATGCATTCTTGTTTAGATTCCTGATTATCAGGAAAACATTGTTACTGATGTCTTAAAGCGCTTTTGTAAGTTGTGCTGGATAAGATCGTCTGCTAAATACTGTAAATGTAACAACTGTAATGAGTAAATATAGTAAAAATTACAAGTACAGTAAGAACATAACAATTGGTAAGACTTACAGATTGTTTTATCCCCAAAATAAATCTCATAGTACATTTTGTAAAAAAAAAAAATAAAAATAATTAAAAATCTTTAATGATTAATCTCTGACCTTCAGTTTAGATTGACAGCACTATTTCTTTGTAGTGACACTGCTTTAAAGTTCATTCTTCTGTAATAAAAACATGTCAAGGTACAGAGGAAAGTTTCCATGCCAAAGCTTTACACTATGGTGAAATTGAACCCCTGCCATTTAATCCTTGACTGCTACCATGTAAATGGCATTAGAACTATTGTATTCATTTTATCCAATCACTTGGGCCATATAACCTCTAATTTAATTAAACATGACTGTTTCCAGTTTTTTGGGGAGAAGTATATATTTCCTGCATTGGTGGTTAAAGTGTAACATTGCAGATACAATGATCAATTATTATCTGTAGACACATCTGCAAACAATAGTGAGAACACAGTGCTATGGTCTTTCTGATTACTGATTTCTTCAGTAAAGATAAGCAGCTTGATTCTGACTCTCTGAAATGTCTTTGTTTTCATTCCCTTTCTTCCCTTTCTTTGTTGAGGATGTTTATTTTTTTACTGAGGTACAAAAGAGGCTCACGTTAAACGATTGTTTTGCTGTGACTGAAGCCTGTGTGCAGGACAGAGAGGAAAAAGCCCTGGCTGTACTACAGACTAACATATTGCTAGGAGATCTGTAAGAGTGTCAGCCCGGCAGGGAAGGCCAAATCATTAATGATTTAGCCTGGGAAGAGGAGGGGAGGGGAGGGGAGAGGAAGAGCTCTAAACTCTGAGGAAAGGCAGCTCCAGCAGGACAACTTTTATCTCATTCACAGAAGAAACTGAGACACTCACTACAAGGGGAGGATCTGCCAAATCCAAAACCTCAAGCCTGAGGTTGTTTTAGTGTATTTTCATCTTGTTTGTGAAATTCCAGACATTCAAGATGCTTGCTGTTCACTTGCTCTCTTTTTACTTCACCAAGCTGCAGGAGGATCAGATCAAAAAGGTAATTTATCAGTAAATATCCAGCTTCTTTAAACACGTAACGATTTCTTTAATAAGAAGTACTCTAGAATGACATATATATTCATTGGATGTATCCGTATTTAGTGTTAACTTTAGTAGACTTTTTGAGGGGCACTGAAGATCTCAGGCCAATCAACATTTCAGTGTTAATAATCCTACTGCTCACAGTCTATAGTTTGATTGTGTACGTTTGGGTTACTTCGTACGCCAATATTTTAGCCTCTCAAATCTTTTTAAGCCCCTTTGCCTGATGCAGGTAATAACTGAGATTGCACAGTGCTCAGGTGAATCATTAACTTATGTAATGACTCATATCTCAGTGCTGTGGACAGACTGCCAAGACAGTGGCGATCAAGGACCTTGCTCTCTCTGTCAACTTTTATAGGGCTAAATTTATCTCCTTTTGTTTCCCACCTCTTTTTTGGCAGCAGTTGTGCTTTTTATGACACTACATTCCACATTCTGGGTTCCTGGATTATAAAGATATTTTTGTTTGGTGTATTGAAAAAGATAATCATTTATTATATGGGTTAGATAATATTTTGCAGTTCTTATATAAATGTCATTTGCATAAAACTCCTTTGAAAATAATGGATAAAACATCCAGTGTGTACCAATAGACTATCTTGGTTTCTTCCAATACCCTAACCTTGTCATGTAAGGGTTTTTTTTAATTAGGTTATTATTACTAATTATTATTATTATTGTTAATTATTATGCAAGAGGAAATGGCATAATGATGCACTGGTTAGCACTGTCACCTTACAGCTACACTTCAATCCTGACGATGGGCTCTGCCTGTGTGGAGCATCAAAATAGGGGACCTTTTATTTTATCATTTATTTTATCTATTATTTTTGTGAGCGGTACAGCATCAAACATTTACTGCAGATTGTCACATCTATGATGTGAAAAAGTCCAAAAGTGCTCTATTTGATTTAGATCTGGTGACTATGGAGGCCATTTGAGTACAGTAAGCTCATTGTCCTGTTAAAAAAAAACCAGGAATTATTTTAGCTTAGTAACAATTGTGGTCATAAACGAAGGACAAGTGTTATTCAGAGGGCCAAAGTGTCATTACTTTCATGTTGTTTATGCTAAATCCTTCCAATCTTATATTCTCCAATATTGTTGATCCCATGCTTATTGTGTTCTCAGTTTCCTGTTCTTAGCTGGGAGGAGTGGCATCCTGTGTGATCACCTGCTGTTTTCTATCAGATCAAACTAGTCTGACTATTCACCTCTGGACTCTGGGATCAACAAGGCATTTCTGCCCAGAGAACTGCCGCTCATTAGATTTTTCAGATCATTCTCTGTCAGCCCTAGAAATAGCTTTGCATAATAATACCAGTTATTAATTAATACGATTCAAAGGTTACATGTGAGATTATGTGAAGGAAGTTACCTTTCTCTTTTTCACATTCCCATTGTTAGTAGAATACATACTGCAAAAATGACAATACAACTCTGACAGATTTTGCGAGAAAGCATTTCTATGTTGTCAGTATAACGTGGCATAACATTTAAAGTGGATTTGTTGCCAATTCGTTTGCCCACATATCCTCCCAGTCCACATTATCAGATTTTTTTTACTAGACAATATGTACTTGGATTTTTTTGTTGCTTATCCCAACACTAATATAAGACTGAGACTAGACCTTGTGTTGGAAAATTAAAAATCTAGTCATAAACTGGGTGTATGTGCACACTTGTTACCCATAGGATTCCATATGCCTTAAGAACAAATTAGGTTGGAGGTATAAGGAGAAACGAGGAGAAAATCCCCTACCTTACTACATCTATAAGGTCTTTGTGGAGGTGGATCAAGGATTTGTTGCTGTACCACCTGAGCACAGAAATCAGTAATGCAATAAGATTTTTTTTTACTTTACTCTGTACAGGTGGATAGGTTTCTATATGCTATGCGTCTGTCCGATGAGCAGCTCAAGGATATCGCATCTCGATTTTCTGAAGAGTTGGAGAAAGGCCTTTCTAAAGAAAGCAATGCTGCAGCCACAGTCAAAATGCTGCCTACACACGTCCGCTCCACCCCCGATGGCTCAGGTGTTCACATCTCATAAGTGTTCAATAGTTTACACTGTACAGGTGGATAGATGGATAGGATGGGTGTGTAGGTGTGTAGTTAGTCAAGCTTCCATATCTAATCATTGGAGCCTGACATGTAAGGAACATCACACTAATTAACCAATTGTAATTTGCGTAGTTTGAACTAACTGAAATACGTGTAATGGTGGTTCTTATAGAGAAGGGTGAGTTCCTGGCACTGGATCTGGGTGGTTCAAAGTTTAAAGTGCTCCAGGTGAAGGTGTCTCAGGATGGGAAGCGGAAAGTGCAGATGGACAGCGAGACGTTTCCCCTGCCTGAGGAAGTTCTTAATGGAAGAGGAACAGATGTACGTACTTCATGTATATATTCAATAGATCCAAATACAGTTTTCCTTCGACCCGACCCTTACAGTTGCCACCTGTGGACCATAAGGAACATATTACTGAACTACACTGCGCACAAAAATTTTCGGTTTGAAATATTCCCTATATCTATTTAACCAGATATAGAATAGAAAAAGAAATTGGTTATACAACCAGAAATAGGTTATACACAATTATAAACAAAAACATAATCTCTTGCAGTGGTTCCCAAAGCGGGCTGGGTGGAGCAAGGCCAATGAATGGAAATTGAAAAATCTTAAATGAAAGTTCTGTGGTGCATTATAAGAACAGAACAAAAAGAAAATAAATGTTAAGTTACATAAGTCATGTCACTTGCAATAATTTCTCTGCAAGGGAAGTTAATTTCATTTTGTTTTGTTTAATAAGAAGTTGTCATTTTGTTTGAATTCCAGTGTTTGAAATAAAATCCAGGGAGTTTGGAAGCAAAAGTATGTTTGTCAGATTTTATATATGCAATCATTTTATAAATTACAATATTTATAATACTTACATGCATATACTTGAGTTATGTTCAAAACTAGTTCGAACTGCCACCACTAAAACAGTCACTACTGGAATATGGGGGAGGAAATATATAGTGTAATATTTTGGGAGAGGAAAAGAATTTCGAAGTATTATACACATACAAATGGTTGTACTTTTACTAGATGTGTGTATGTAAGATATGATCAAATATACATGGCAACAAGGATTTAGGGAAACAGATATATACATTTCCAAATGTTTTCAAATGTCTATCAATTTAGTACAATGGTGCAAATGAACCATAATTAGCATTTCAGCAGCTAGGGTTTATTAATTTGACCTCTTTTACATAATTACAATTAGAATTTTCACAATGAATGCTGCAGACAATCACTAAAGTATTCTACTTTGCTTAAAAACAGAATTATTACAGGGCAGGGTTCACTGTTGCAGTAGCAAGAGATGATCCTCAGCTATCCTTTCTTAGACACAGAATAATGATTATCACCAGATTTAGCCAGTTCACATCACCTTAATTTTCTTGCAGCTGTTTGATCATGTGGCAGAATCGTTAAAGACCTTCATGCAAAAGAATAATATCAATCAGAAGACTAAACCACTGGGATTCACATTCTCCTTCCCCTGTCTCCAGTCAAAACTTGATGAGGTACAGCATGCTAAGAGCTCTAATATGACTGAAACTGGAATTGCAGTGCAAACGTTTTACATTTTGTCTATATTTCTACAGGGTACGCTGCTCTCATGGACAAAGAACTACAAGGCCAGAGGTGTTCAAGGCGCCAATGTAGTACAGTTGATGAGGAAAGCCATCAAAAAAGTTGGGGTATGAAAAAAAAATCATGTTTTTATAACATAAAATCAGTTTGTTGATATTTATAGAATATAAAAATAATTGACTAAACGATAATAACTAAAGTTAAAAAGTAATTGTTGTGTGTGGGAACAGGGAATTGATGTAAATGTTCTGGCCCTGGTCAATGACACAGTAGGGACCATGATGACCTGTGGATATGATGACCAGCATTGTGAGGTGGGAGTCATCATAGGTGAGCATCCATTAACACTACCATAACATGTTTAGATCATTCTCAAATAAATAAACTAGACAGGGGAAGGAGAAGAGGAATCTCAGTGGTTTAGTCTTCTGATTGATATTATTCTTCTGTGCTGACGTTTATATACGGTTATATAATATGTTGAAGGAGACAATTTTAATTTCCCCTTAGGTACGGGCACTAACGCATGTTACATGGAGGAGCTGAGACACATTGACCTGGTGGAGGGGGATGAGGGCAGGATGTGTATCAACACAGAATGGGGAGCTTTTGGAGATGATGGGGTGCTTGACGATTTCATCACAAGCTTTGATCTGGAAATTGATGCAGCCTCTATCAACCCAGGAAAACAGTTGTAAGTTTTTATTAATGAATAAAAATGTTGTAATGGTAATGTGTAATAACACAGCAGCATCACCAACACTATAGGAATTATGCGCAAGGCTTTACAACTTTGATCTTTCTCTGGCACATTTACTGACCTTGGCACTTATCAGTATCACATATCAGTTCCACATACCATACAGTTGCACTTACAGACTGCAGTCCATCAGAGGACCAAACCATATCAGGTATCGTTTGGGTGGTGGATCATTCTCAGCACTGTAGTGACAAAGATTTGCTGTGATGGAGTCTTTTGGAGTGATCATTACATGTACATTACATGATTTCCTTACAATTGGTACAAGCTTCTCATTGTTTGCATTTATTAGTTTTGGGAATTTTAGTTATTTTTCATAGCCATTGTTCATTTAAAGACATTTTTCCAGTTTAATAAAGGTGGCTGTATTTATGGAGTGGACAATATCTGGAAATACAATGCCCTCATCTAGAGATGTTGTTTGTGTTTAATTGTTTATAGATTTCATATGAGATCCTTAACTGTAGGTTTGTTCACTTGTGTCATGCCAAGGTTTGAGAAGATGGTGAGTGGGATGTACATGGGAGAGCTGGTGAGACTCATCCTTCTGAAGATGGCCAGGTGTGGTCTGCTGTTCAGGGGCAGGGTTTCAGACGCTCTCCGTACCAAAGGGAGATTGCAAACTAAGCATGTCTGCATGATGGAAGAGTAAGTTGGTCTCCAGCCATTTTTGTTGTGGTACTACGTTTTGCACATGTGGTGTGTACTGTTGTGCAAGTAATCACCCCATTGAGCTTTTCCACATTTCGTATTGTTACAACCTGGCATTAAAATGCATACAATTGTGTAACGTTTTTACATATTTCTAATATATTTTTGACAAACTAAATGGGAAAAATATTGTTTTTTAAGTTAGTTAAACACAAAACAGACAATGCCCATTCCATTTCCTCCCTCCACCAAAGCTCCTGGCTTATTTGTTGAAGCCCAGTCAGACTGTTGATTAATGCCACAGATACTCGATCATATTGAATGAGATAAAGTGGTTTTGACTTGGTTTGGGTCTTGCTTTAGATCTACTCCTGTGTAGCTATGGCAGTAGGCTTAGTGTTTTTGCCTTGGAAGCTCCACCATAGTCTTAGGTCTATTGCAAAATAAAATTTTCTTTGATGATTGGCCTGTTCCCAGGATTCTGTAGATAAACATCCCCATAGAATGACACTGTCACCACTGGGAGCGATGGTGTTCTCAAGATAGTAAGAAGTGTATGGTTTGTGCCATACATATTTATTTCCAAAAGTTTAGTTTTGAAACTTAGGCCAGGTATTTTTTATTGCTTGTTTTACGGATCCGCCAACGATCATATTTGAAGAATACAAAAAAATATATATATATATTTTTTGTATTTCTCGGATCTGCCACAGCACCAATGGTTGAAATGAATTTCTTTTTATAAATAAATAATATTTTTATTGCTTTTTCCGCCCTCCGGTGGAGAGCCAATGTTTTTCTTCTGTCCATTTAATTTTTTTGAGATTTACTTTAATTTAATTCTAGGTTAAATACATTTTATTTTTAACTAAAAAAATATTTTTATTTCTCCCTCCTTCCTTGTATTGATTCAACATAGTCCTCGAGAAATTGAAAAGTGCTGAAACATAAAGATTTTTTTTCCCTCCCTCCTCAGTAGATTCTTAAGTAGGGACATCCGAGGAACAAGCAATTAAAAAAGTCTGGCCTCATATGTTGAGTATCCAACATATTCTTTGGCATACCTCAAATATGAGTTGCTTTGTGGAGTTTTCTTATGTACAGTTTTTTTTCAATTTCAGCTGCAGATCTCTTCAGCCCTTCAGACTAATCTTCTGCCGCATGGTTACTTCTCTAATTATTAATTGGTCACTGACTTGCCCTTGGCCTTGTCTATGCTGAATCAATTGTGTCATATTCTTTCTTAGTAATGCCTTTAATGATGCTTTGTGGAATTTCCAAAGTTGAGATGTCTTTTTTTATAATCATTTTCTGATCAACACTTTCCTATACCTTTGTCATGGCAGTGTAGCTCTGTGTTACTGTGGTACTATCCATGTGTACTACATGTGTAATGTTGAGGGGTGATTACTTATGCAATGACAACCGTTTATGTATTTTTATGGGTAAATCATTTTGCAAGCTATATGGAGTTGCCTTACATTCAATTCCTTAGAAAGTTATGGACTTTTTTTTCTGTTAACTGGCTTCTGGTTCCAGGTACAAAGATGGGTTGAAGAACACTAGGGAGGTTCTTACTGAGCTGGGCCTGAGTCCAACTGAGGACGACTGCATTGCTGTCCAGCATGTCTGCACTATCGTGTCCTTTAGGTCGGCAAACCTGTGCGCTGCCACACTGTCTGCCATCCTCACACGAATACGAAAGAACAAGAAGCTCACGACCCTGAGGACCACCGTTGGAATGGATGGAACAGTCTACAGAACACATCCTCAGTATGACAGCTCACACATCTACCATTGCTTTTGTTTTTTTATTTCAATTATTTAAATCACAACACACATACTGAAAAAAGCCATTATTCATATTGTTTTTGCAATCTAAAATCAGAACTAGGGCAGCATGATGGTTTGGTTCGTAGCTCTGTCACGTCACAATGAGAAGGTCCTTGGTTCATCCTTTTGCATGGGTTTACTCCAAGTACACTGGTTTGCCCCCATAGACCAAAGACTTGCATTAGGTTAACTTATTCGGCTAATGTGGTACTAGTGTTTGAGTGTGTTTATGAGTGTTTGAGTATAAGCCTAAGATTATGATATGTATTGTTTGTGTTCCGTCTGCATCTTCCAGGTACGCCAAGAGACTTCATAAAGTGGTGCGGCGCCTGGTACCTGAGTGTCACGTCCGTTTTGTACTGTCGGAGAGTGGCAGTGGGAAAGGAGCAGCCATGGTGACTGCTGTGGCCCAACGTCTAGCTTCACAGCGTAAAGAGATTGATGACACACTAGCAACATTTACCCTCAGCTCAGAACAGCTCCAAAAGGTGAAGGAGAGGATGCGGGTGGAGTTGGAACGAGGCCTCAGAAAAGACTCGCATGACACAGCCTCAGTAAAAATGCTGCCAACCTTTGTCTACAGGACTCCAGATGGCACAGGTAACATGACCTAGAGTTCTGCTGAGGCTAAGTAGATTAAAAAGATGCCTACATTTCACCTAACCTGACCATGTAATCTTTGACTCCATGAACCCAAAGTTCTTCTGTATGCATACAGCCATGATTTAATAAGACATGCCTTTCTAACTATCCTCCTCAGATGTACAATGGGACATCAGTGCCCTCTAGGTTAATTAGAGTTCTGATTATTTGGGTTTTATGGGACTAGAACAGAAGAACGTCTTAGAGTGTGAGTTGGAACTTGTACTGAAACAAAAGGTTGAAGAGAAAAAAACAATGTAGTTAGTGATGTTATGCACATAGTCTATTAACATAGCACACCTGGTCTTGTTTCAGGGATTTTTTTTTTTACTTTTGCTAAAACTGCTGTTTTTTTTGTTTTCTGATGCTGCTGATCCAGAGTACGGGAAATTTCTGGCACTGGATCTAGGTGGCACTAATTTCCGGGTGTTGGTTGTGAAAATCCGTAGTGGGATACGTAAATCTGTCCGCATGTACAACAAGATCTATGCTATCCCACTGGAGTTCATGCAGGGCACTGGAGAAGAGGTGCAAATCTTTAAGCTTCTTCATGGTTGTGCATAGAAGTGATTTCCAACAGTTCATACATTCACCAGTGTGTCTTAAATTCTCTGTTTTAGCTGTTTGACCACATAGTGCACTGTATCTCGGATTTCCTGGACTACATGGGAATGAAAAACACACGTCTGCCACTTGGTTTCACCTTCTCCTTCCCATGCAGCCAGACAGGAATCGATAAGGTAACACAGGCCAGAGCTATACCTGGTACTTAGGAAAAGCTAAATACAGTTAATTGTTATATCTGCATCACTAAAAAGATTTCTACTGCTATGATTAAAGACTAATTTACAACATCATAAATAAAATAAAAGCAGACATGTCAGAGCTACTGAGTGTTTTCCCTGCTGTAGGTCACTAATATTTTCATTCACAGGGAACCTTGGTAAACTGGACAAAAGGCTTTAAAGCTACTCAATGTGAGGGGTATGATGTGGTGGACATGCTAAGAGAGGCCATCAAGAGACGAAATGTAAGCTCTATTAAAACTTTATCACCAGTGATTTTTTTAGATTCTACACATTATTATTTTTGTTTTATGTAAAAAAAAAAAAACATTACACACGCTGCAGTAAGTCTGTTTTTTGTGTTATATTTTGCCTGTGCAGGAATTTGACCTTGACATCGTTGCTGTGGTAAACGACACAGTCGGCACTATGATGACGTGTGCATATGAGGATCCTAAATGTGAAATTGGACTAATTGCTGGTAAGAATTGTAAACTAAAATACCATGTGACTTTTATCTTTATTTCACTCTCGTATCTGTTAATAGCAACATTAGACAAAGTAGGAAACTCCGTGCTTGAGTGAGAGTACAGATGACGGATAAAGATAGTAAAATATTACTCCAGCACAAGTCCTGTTTAAGTTTACACTTCAGAAAAAGTACTTATATATTAAAATAAAGGTATGATTATGTAGTACAGTTATACAGTTGCATTACTTATTGTTTCCCTTATGGTTTTTTTTTTTTACCTAACATCTTACATGTGTAGAGCCTTACTTTCCATTGTGGCATGAAATATCATATATGCCTGCAATATAACAGATGATCCAAAACATTTGCAGACATTTTTATGGACATTGGACTAGGAACTCCTCAGGCTGGGTCATACTGGTAAAAACTACATTTCCCATAATGCCCCAGTTTTTTTTGTTTGTTTGTTTGTTTTTTAAACCTGAGTAGCTAATTTTTAGTGAGAACCAGTTTCTTCTCTTCATTTTTATACATGGAATACTGGACATCTGTAAATATTTAAAGTAAAGTCAGCCACGCTGCAGACAAGCACATGCTTTGGTCACATATAACTATATAACCAACCAAAATTAAATACAGCATTCATTAAACTAACTAAGGCATCAGTAACAGATGAGACCCTATGATTAATTGGCAAGCAAAAGGGTACATTTGTAATAGTTTAGAAACTTTGTTGCTATTCGGCGTGAATACAGTGATCTAATAAGAGTAGTGTCATTAAGGCTTTGTTCATTACAGAAGCGGGGTTACAACTGTGTTAGTCAAATACACACACACTAAGGCAAATTAAAGGCATGCAAAATCCAAACGGTCAGTGATCAGGGTCTAACCTGGGATCTCTGGAGAAGACGACGGTAACAACTGATTGGCGCATTTCAGTTTAAGAACATATTTTTTTTATCTGCTTTGTAGGTGTTTTGTCTGTACTCAAATGTAACTACAGATATTTCATACATGTAGTGGAGTCATGTAGATTTTTATGCTAAAATATTGTGAGTTGAAACGTTTGACACATTTTTTATTCCCTATTGGCAAAATATGTTAAACTTCCAGTGCTTTTGTGATGTAGTAGCCTACTACTCTGGGTCACTACTGCTTGGACCTTAATTGCAGTCCAGGAATGCCCTCCGGCTGGGTTCAGCATCACATGCAGACTGTGGTAGCTTAGAACTGTGCGGTTAAGGCACTGGACTCTGTACTTGTAGGTCCTGGGTTCAAAACCCACCTCTGCCAAGCTGCCACAGTTGGGTCCTTAAGCAAGGCCCTTAATCCACCATTGCTTGAATTGTAAGAATATATCAGATGTAAGTGGCTCTGGATGGTGATCCCTACCCAGCCCCAAAAAAATCTGCTATTTCTTCGCTAACTGTGCAGGAACGGGCAGTAACGTGTGCTATATGGAGCAGATGAAAAACATCGAAATGGTGGAAGGGGATGAAGGACAGATGTGTGTGAACACAGAATGGGGTGGATTTGGAGATAATGACAACATGGAGGACATCAGGACTCACTTTGACTGGGAGGTGGATAAAGGCTCTTTGAATGTAGGGAAACAAAGGTGAGAATGGTTAAGATTTTTTCATTTTGTGATCTGTTTGTGATGGAGAAAACTCACTGTGTCGGTAAATAGAGCTAATTGCTGAAGGTCTGTGTTTAAATCCAGGGTTGGGCTTACATGGTGGAGGTTGGGTGGTTTGTTTATGGAACCCTAAAATTAAGTGATGGCTTGTAAAGGCTGCACCCTGTCTGCGCTCGGGGAATTTTGAATTATGTTCCAGACCATCCCCTGTGACACTGACCACAAATATTTTTAGATATCATGTATAAATCTAAGCCATATTTTTTTGTTTGCAATTTTACCAAAACTCAGACGGAATCATCTTCCACTGACATTAGTCCTTTTGAGAAGCATTTTTAAAGAGTAAAAAAATCCTTATTCCTACTAACTGGCACGACGAACAAAAATTGACGTGCATAATGATTTGAAAAAGGTATGTTTGTCCACAAGGGGGCGTCATGCCATAGTAATATAATCATCCTCATTCTGAAATTCTAGACCTACAACTGTTATTTTTTGTTCATTTTTTTTACCTCATAAAATGAACAATGTGCAACTTTACTCTTGCAGGTTTGAAAAGATGACCAGTGGAATGTACCTTGGAGAAATAGTCAGACAGATTCTTCTAGATCTCACCCGAAGAGGTCTTCTGTTCCGTGGCCATATTACAGAATGTCTGAAGACCAGGGGCATCTTTGAAACCAAGTTCCTCTCACAGATTGAAAGGTACAAATATACCCTGTAGCTACACAGACTAAATATAAACTGCAATCTGTATTCAGTCTCCGTTCCATCTTATGAACTAAACTAAACCTCATGTAGTCTTTACTATCTCAGGCTCATTCAAGCATGCTTATCTTATGCAGCAGGCACTCATGGTCAAGTAGCTTGCTTTGTGATTTTAATTTCTAAATGTGCAATATATTTTAAAAACTTAATTAGCACAGTGATTAACACTTTTGCCTTATAGCCCCAAAGAACTGGAATTAATTGCTCGCCTCATGTGTGAAAGTTTACATGTTCTGCCTAGTTTCTACTTTAAGTTTCTCCCAAGCTCCAAAGACATGTAATAGGCTCAGTATCATCTTGTTTGTGTCCCACTATCCCACAATTCGTTAGGTAACCACCCTGGTGACCCAGGTTCAATGCCTTGTGTTAACTTGTGTAAATGTCACATTTCAAAACTATGGTTTTATAAACTATAGTATGCTTAATAACACAACACACACACACAGAGAAAAACTAATTACTACTACCATGTCACTAGAGCGAATCCTGGATAAAGGAAATGCAATTCCACTACTTTGCCAACAGATCTCATGAACCCACTACTGTCTGTGCCAAATGCTGTTAACCATAATATAACCTCCTGCAAATGTTACATTTGTTCAACACATCTAAAAGTGTGCATTTATTTTTGTAACTGAATTTCCCTGACACTCAAACATCTGTTAACCCTTTAGTGACCGTCTGGCACTACTGCAAGTCAGGTCGATTCTGCAGCACTTGGGTCTGGACAGCACATGTGATGACAGTATCATCGTTAAAGAGGTGTGTGGTGTTGTGTCACGCCGAGCAGCACAGCTCTGTGGAGCTGGCCTGGCAGCTGTTGTGGACAAAATCAGGGAAAATCGTGAACTGGACCATTTGGACATTACTATTGGAGTTGATGGGACACTTTACAAACTCCATCCACAGTGAGTAATATGTACAATATCCTAAATGCACAGCATTCCTATTTAAACACACCTCGCTGGGATGGTCAGGAAATGATCAAGCTGAAAAGATGCATCCACCTGCTCTGTTATGACACAGCGGTCTAATTCAATCACCCACCACTACAGAGACCCGTGTTTGGTCTCTTAGTCGTGAATTCGGGCTGGTTACTAAAGCAAACTGTGTCAACCGTTAGAGGTGATAACAAAGAATATGTATCTATATGTAAAGAAACCAATTATTTCAGTGTAATCCTCTGAATAGCAATGCTACTTTTGTTCTGCCAAACATGTTTAATATCAGAAATATCTGTCCATACTAAGAAGACACAAACATCAGAGAAAATTAATCCATTACTCCTTACTGTAGAATTTGGTATACGTGTGTCTGCAGTGCCTTTTATTTCCCTCTGCTAATTAAGTCACTTGCTCTGCAGCTTTTCCCGAGTTCTGAAGGAGACAGTGAAAGAACTTGCCCCCAAGTGTGAGGTGGATTTCGTCCTATCTGAGGATGGCAGTGGCAAAGGAGCTGCACTTATTACAGCTGTGGCCCGTCAGTATTGTAAAGTGAAGTAATCTTGCTGGATTGGAATTATTCAACAAGACACATACTGAAGATAAATTTTTATGGACACCTAGAAGCTATCCCGAAAAATGTATAATAAAGGGCATCATCTGATTTAATCACCTGATACAGCCCATTATGAAGTCTGGAACTGTTTGGTTAAAATGCTTGTGTAGCTTTTAATGTTTTTCTTATTAAAGGTTTAGTAAATATTTCCTGTGTCATCAGCATTTCATGAAAAATGCCAATTCTGGCCATGGGCTACATTTTGTCTTCCAAGATTTTGTTAATTTATCCTCAGCTAAGCAGCTGTTACCACTACCTAATAACAACCAGACTAAATGAGCAATCACCCTTTAGCAGGCCTCCCTCCCACTTAGCTTTGTCTCCTGTAAGTGACTGGGTGTGCATGGGTAGGCAGAAAGAATGGCATGTACAGGCTGATCGAGAGAGGGAAGTGGCTTTGTGCAGTGGAATGTCACGTACCCAGACTAACCAAGCACCAGGCTACATAGGTAAATATGCATGATCTTGACCGGGGTAGAATGTGAGGGGAAACTATGTCTATCCATTGATCTATCCATTCTTCCAAATCCAACAATCCATCCATCAATGGATGAAGTTGTAATGGAAAAACTCCCAACCTTAATACTTGCTGAAGCATTCTTTTGAATTGAACACCTCTAATAAGCAATTTTGGCAAGTTCTGACAAGCTTCTGACAGCATTGTCACTGGAATCTTCGCCCATTCTTCTTTGTGCAAACACTTTTAGCCCACCGAAGTTTCGTTTCTTCTGCACTACAATTGTTTTCTTTAAATCCCAAATAATTTGTATAGAGTATTTCAATCTTGAAAATGAGCAGGTCACTCCAGAACCAAGCTTTGTTTGAATTGGAAGTGTGCATTGGATCATTTTTTTGCTGGACAGTCCGATTATCACCACAGTTCAACAGTTGAAACCCAGTTTACCAAGGCCTCACCATCACTGTTGGAGCTACTGTAACCCCAGTCTTTGTGGTGGCTGTTAAAGTCTCCAGCATACACAGCAGGGGCTGGGACATCTGGCAGGATTGATGGGATCAGTCTGCTGGCTGGTGGTTGAGGATGTTGATGTCATGCACTTTTGTTAACCATTTGATCTCTGCATCCTTTGGTGACTGTCCGGCAGCTGACCAGGCCATGTCTTTGCTGACAAATGTAGCATTGGCCAAGGTGTTTCCAGGAACCGTCAGGATGTTCTTATTTTCCATATGGGTCTCCTGCAGGGTGATTACTGTCACATTGCTTTTAATAACTAACACTAACACACTAACACACCCCATACCATCAGAGATGCTGGCATTTGAACTTTGTGCTGAGCCCATGTGCTAATATCCATTACAGAACGATGTTGGTTTTTAATGCACGCATTCACTGTTGGATTTCAGACTTGACGCTTACTTGCAGAGATTTCTCCAGATTTTCTGAATCTTTTGGTTATATTATGTAGATTATGAAATCCCTAAATTCATTGCAATTTGCATGTTGAGAAACTGTTGGACTTTTTGCTCAAGCAGTTGTTCACAAAGTGGTGAACCTCAGCCCATACTTGCTTGTGAACGACTGAGCCAAAAGTCAAAGAGAAAGAGAGAGAGATAGGATACTGAACATATTGTAAACTCACAAGAAAAATACATAAAGCTCCAAAGGCCAGGCATTGTTAGTTGTAAACTACATCTACATATTACATTTTATTTCATGTACAAATTGTTAGTCATCAGTTCCATCAGCTTTTGATCAAAAGTCACTGCTAGTTGCCTTAATAGTTGTGTGACTGATGCACGGGCAGTATAATACGGCCAGTACACTGTGTGTTCGAAAACCCGGTAACAATGCTGGACCCGATTCTTTCACATTTAAGTCAGTGTCATTGATTGGTTTAAAATGAACAATAAATCAATAGCATTTACTCAGTGGTAGTCCTATGGGTGGTCACTTTTCACAAAATAATGGTTTGGGATGGACAATTCCTGCATAGGAATAGATGAGTACTTGAAATTGTATAATAAAGACACTAGATGAATAACCAATGGAACTAAGTGAAAAGTAGGTGTAGGATACGTTTAGCTTTGCATACATGTGTTGTCAGACATCTGGCGATAACCTGGGTAATAATCCTGTGGTGCACTGAACATCATTTTGTCATTCCATCTATTGAATTAAGCTCCAGAGAAGGATTATGCATGAGCGTTCAATCAGTTCAGCTGCAACAGAAGGAAAAGTTTACCCATGCTAATCCTCTATTCTAATGCTAACCAAGTTCACTCTTCAAGTAGAAGCTATTCGCACAGTTCACACGAGAATTCAGCTCAGGCTTCTAAACTAAAAACATACACTTCATAAATGAACTGGTTTATGGTACTACTTGCATCCATAATTAGGAAACCTACAAACTCCTTAGTCATTATTATTTTTTTAAACAACAGCAAATATGCTGCCAAGAAAGAATACTTTGTATTGTGCCTGTGTTGCTATTCATAAACAATACCAGCTTTCATACTGGATTTTCACTGGGCAATGCGTGGATCAGCTGCTCTCTGAACGGTGCTAGTGTCATGATTTGATTATGTAAGTGCACCTGCTTAAATCCCCTGAATCTAATCTTAAGGGACAATTTGATTCTCATGACTATGTGATCAACTAATCTACTTGTTGGACTACCTGTCTTTATCCATGGATAGCAATGGGGACACTAAGAACTTTCTACAGATACAGGTAGGTTCTACAGTTTCTACATGTTTTGTGCGTTGTATAAAAATTGGAAAATTTTAATTAAAAGCCTTAATCATACTTTTGTTTAACTTAGCAAACATGTTGCAAACATTTAATAACTATGGATAATTGTATAATCAGCACTGCAGTTAATATAAATATATAGGGTATAGGGTATATATAGGCTTGGTGGGTAGCACCGCTTGCCTCACAACAAGAAGGTCCCGGGTTCAATCCTAGGATGGAGCGGCGTGTGTTTTTTCGGTGTTGAGTCTGCATGTCCTGTGTCTGCGTGTGTTACTCTGGGTACTCCAGTTTCCTCCCACAGTCCAAAGACATACGTGATAGGTTAATTGGCGTCTCCAAATTGTCATTGACTTGTGTATGCAAAACACCCCAGTCATGTAATTGGAAACAGCTGCACGCCGGTTCCAAGCCCAGTTAAGCCCATCCCATGTATGTAT
>JAVSBV010000097.1:1933099-1954130 GCA_033117975.1 Parotocinclus spilosoma
TGGCTTTCACCTATTGTTGTTTTCTCTGGAAAGCTTCTTTTATATAAGGAAACAGAAGGCAAGTAAAAACTGCTTACTGATACGGCTTGTGCTGGCGCAGATAGCATTACTAAGCAGAATTTGTTCAAGAACCGCCCATGTAACCTCCAGAAGGTTTTCCCTTCACTGCATAGTTGTGGGGGAAGATCACGCCCCAGAGCCCTGTCTAGAATGATGACGTACCAGAAACGTGCTCTACGTGTTGTACAACCAGCCCACCCCTCTTGAGAAAATGTGGAAGCCCTTCTTTTTTGTTAGCCTCCTTTACTTAAGAGAGGAAGATAATTGTGAAGTGAATACAAGGAAGCTGAGGGCCAGGGTGGAAGGAGGGTGAGGGTAGAGTATGTGAACGTGAGGGAAAGAAGGGGGAAGTCTGTGAGTCAGCCTGCTCTTTAAACTCAGCCAATAACAGAGCAGGAAGTAGGCAGGGCCTAAACCAGTTCCCATCCCAACCCCTGCTGCATCTCATGTAAGAGCATTACATGCCCAGCAGAGAAAGAGAATACGGCTGTCGCACTTGCAGGAAAGCCCTCTACATGCCGGCTTCTCAGTTTTAGCATTCACTTCCGTCTCCTGTGAGCCACAGAACGTCTTCTTGACCTTGTGGGAAAGGATTGGAAAGCATTCAGTTCCTCCTCCATTTCAGTGTCCTCAAAGTGGGGAAGGATGATAGCCGCACAGCTTCTGGCCTATTACTTCACTGAGCTGAAGGATGACCAGGTCAAAAAGGTGAGTGACTGCTGTTTGTTCTAAATATCGGCCAGGTTTGCCATCTTGGATGTGACATCATACAACTCTGTCTTTTGCTAGGTATTGGGGGGCGGGTATTTAGCGATGAGATGTGCACAGTCTCACATCCCGTTCTTTGAGGCCTCTACGTCAGACTGCTCAACAGCGAGGTTGAGTCAAGTGTGTACGTGGGAGCTGTCACATAGGTGCATCCTTATAGTGGACTAGGCCTGTGCTGCAATGTCCTTGAAACCAGGATGTGAGTGTCATGGACTGGAAGTAGCATGGGACCTGGGTTTTTCCACCTCTATGTCAGAGTGTGCTCTGAAGAGTGCATTTCAATGTAGATACAGCAGCCCTCCCCCGACAAGGGCGTCTCAGGTTTCAGCAGAACAGGAATTCTCCCAACACAGTAGAGCCATGCTCTGGCTAGCTGCTTAATCCCATGCATGAGGAGAAAATGTTCACAAGAGATACTAGGAGAATTGGTGATGCTTCGAGCCGATAAGCTTTACATATAAAGTACATTTAAAAGCAGAAGAAGCTCAGTTACTTAATTTTGGTCTTAGGTAATATTGTAAGGCAACTTGTCTAACTGTTTAGTAGCATCCATGCACTTTAGCTTTAGCAATTTGCTATATTCATCCAGTACTGTGATCGCTCAGGGAGGTTACGGTGCTCACGGTCAAAAGACTTATAGGTTGCCATGACAACAGTGAGGATGAACGTGACTACTTGCAGGAAAGTCCACACTTAGCCACTAGGGTGGCCCTAGGTTGGCTCCCAGTTTTGCAATCGAACGGAGTTTGGCTCTTGTGATGATGACAATGTAGAATAAAGCTTAGACGTTTTAATATAAATATTTACCCATTATGGATAAAGTTAGGAGTCCGTAAATATAAGGCTGGGCAGATAAAAACTTGTGCATGACCTTCACTATCAATGATCGGTTAAAACAGTAAAATATGTTGATTTTTATTACTTTATTTTACCTCAGCATGCAATTTACTGTCATTGGTAGACAGGAATCGTTTTATCCTCCCTCAGTGGTTTCATATTTTCCTGCCGTATTTCCTCATTTGCTTGAGAAGCGTGTACAAGGCCCATTGCGCAATAGATCAGTAAAATGACGACTAATGCAATACATTCATAGAGAGTACTGTGCAAAAGTCTTAGAACACCATATATCATTATTTCTCAGTCTCTTTAATAGAATACAACCGTGAACTACATCACATTTGTATGCAGTATTAAATACTGATTTAAAAAAAAACAGCCTCTATAGACTACAGTGGCAAGTATTTCTGTGGTCTCTTCTTATACTGCAACAGCACTAGCAGCATCTAGCAGCTTAATCGGGATGCCAAGTTTGCCTGATTCTTCAGTGCGCAGTCTGAAAAAGCTTGAATGGAACTGGTATTTTTTGGAAGGGTGGCAGCCAAGAAACAACTTTGTTGGAATGGGATCAGGGTGAAAAGGCTAAAATATGCTCGCAACAATCGTAATGAAGATCAGTGGAAAAGAGTTTTATGGAGTAACAAATTCAAGTTAGTAATTTTTGTGTCGAATCTTTGACTCTATATTATATATGAATCTAATGGTGTCCTCAAATTTTTGTACAGTACTGTATGTTTTGTTTAACGCTTTGTGACCTAAAATGCTAGTGAAACTATTCGCACGTTTTTCTAAATGTTCCATTTTTTTTTACATGTAGCCTGTAATTATCATTAGTGCGCCTGCAAATGACTTTTTTATTTAGAAAGTCAATAAAATGTACAATTGGACCGGGGTGCCAACTGTTTACATAACACACAGCAGTTAGCACTGTCACCTCCCTGCTCTATAGATCCTGTTTCCTGATTCCCAGCCTGGGCACAGCCTGTGTGGAATTCTGTCCATATCTGTGTGGGTTTTTTATGGATACGTTGGGTTTTATATTTACATTTACAGCATTTAGCAGACGCTCTTATTCAGAGCGACTTACAATTAATAAAGTTTTACAAACCAAGCAATTGTGGGCCTTGCTCAGGGACCCAACTGTGGCAGTGATGGGATTTAAACCCTGGGCCTTCTGATTCTGATTCATAGTCCAGTACCTTAACTACTAGGTCAGCACAGACCCACATGAAAAGTCATGTGTTATTGGAATCCTCATAGTATCCCCCTGTGTGTGTGTGTATGTATATGTATGTGTATATGTGCTTGTGTTTGTTTATTTATGCATTATGCCCTTGTCCAGAGGAGGGTCCTGCCTTACACCTTGTGCTACCAGATATATCACTGCAACCATGTTCTCCGAGATATGTGTCAGACCCATCCACAACCTGACTAAGAAAACCTTGGTTATAACATAAAAAATCTCCAAAGCAAAAGGTTACAAGCACCAAAGAAACAAATAAGGTCACTAATCAGGTTAAAGCCTGTGAATGTGTCCTTTTGTTCAAGTCTTTGATTGTGTTCAGCAATGACATCATACAATATGGCCAGACTGAATCTCCCATAGCAACCAAGACTGAGAAAGCCCAACTACCACACACATTTTTACTTTTCTGATAACATGAATCAGCAAAAATAAAAGGGTATTTAAAAAAAATGTAATAACGTCATCATTTGTGACTGCACATGTAAGATTCAGTTGTCTTTGTTGTTCAAATACGTAAATAAGGAATTGGATTTAACTGAAGCAGGTTGCCCTTCATGATGCTGACAGAGCCATGTTTTTAAGTGCCATCTGTTTTTGATGTAAAGACAATTGTCTACAGCATGAGCTTCTGTCAAGGCACTCTGCAAAAAGCTGTGGAGGTACGAACATAATGGTCTTATTTCAGCTGCTCTCATAAGGGTCACCTCAGCAGCTCGTTGCATTAGATTATGCACAGGTTTTACACACTAGCCATTTACCTGTGCTTGGGACTGGCATTTCGAGTACACCAGTGGAAGCTGGAGGTTTTGGGGGGTACTTTAAAGAAACTGTAGAACTTTAGGTGCTATTAAAGCCCTATGAGCATAATCTTTCATAATCCTATTCTATTCAACGTCTTCATGAAAACGCCATAGACTGCTAGAGCTGCATAGTCATTAATAACTTTCTATTTGGGCTCCAAATCAGATTTTTCACACTGTGCTGTTCATTTGTCCAGGTTAATGAACAAACAGGGTAATACAGACATGTTATTCACTGCTCACAAAAAATTATAAATTATAAATATCCCCAAATTGTCCTCTGACACTGCCATTTCCAGCAGCTGGCTCTTCCCAATGTGCCACAAGGCTGCATGTAGATGTACTGACATAAGCAAAAGAGAAAGATTGAGATAAATCCTGCACAAACATGATATATACAGTCGATTCCGGTTAATCGGACCACATCAAAACGCGATCGTTTTGGTCCTAATAACCGGCTGGTCCGATTAAATGAACATGCCCTATGTTACAAGATGGGATGTGCTATGTAACATATTAAATGTTTATTAAACCTTTAATGTGTGATTTACATGTATAGCGAACATACAAACAAGAACTACTCTTGCTTACGAACTTTGTTCATTAAAAAATTAATTTGCAACCAAGTTTTTCGAAACGATCTACAAAACAATGTATAGGTACTCAGCATGCGAAGCATAATACTGTAAAAAAATACAAGTTCTTACTAAAAATCCCAAAAAACCTCGAATAAATCGCTGATCAGCTTTGCATCCGCTAGGTGGCGACTTGTGGCTAATTTTCTTACGTTCTTTGGTGCGATTAAGCGGAATTTTGGTCCAAATAAGTGAATAACGAATAACATTACTTGTATATAATAGGATTTGTTTTGGTACTTTAGGATTTGGTCAGAATAAGCGGCTGTTCCCATTAAACGGTGGTCCAATTAACAAAATTCGTCTAATAAAAAATTTCTGGTTCAAATAATGGTAATAATCTCCTAAATAATCGAATACATTTCTACTTTGCAACCAGCCAATAATCTCACCCAAATATGTGAAGTAAACGTTAAAGTTTAATATTAAATAATAAAATCCTTTATTTTCTCTAAATATATATATTTTATATAACATATATTGCTACAAGTGTCCAAAATGTGTTAATAGACATGAGTTAATAAAAATCTCTGAGGATAAAAGTGTTATTTTCAAAAGTTATTTTTCCTCTAGTGACAGAAGTGTCATTAGTGATCATATCGGTATGTAAGAGAATGCTTTTTCCCTCCCCCAACTTATTTGAATGCATTCTACATACGGCAAGTGTGGAATTACTTTGGTCTGCTTGCTATTAGTAATTGTGTATGGCTGGAGGTCAGCTCACTCTTAGAGGATAAATGGGTATTTCCACTCAATTGTGATTGAGCTATACAGTGTGTAACCTATCTGTAAACCAAACATCCTGTTAGTGTATGCATTATCTGATCAAAATGGAATGAAACATGTTATTTCTTCCAGTAAATCACATATTACAGCAGCTGTTCTTTTTATGTGGCCATTGCTGATTATTGTTAAAATAAATAAAACTAAGAATCTTAGTAAACTGTTTGGTATTAAGCATAGAAATGCAGGTTTGCACCTTTTAATGTTCACATTACTTTTATGACATTTACCTAAATAACCATTGACCGGACATAACCAAGTAGTCGCAATTTAGCCATTTGGCATATATTGTTTTAGTTTAAACAATAATAATAATTAAATGCACAATATGAGAACATTTAGTACTGTACAGTACAGTAATTCTCATCTTTTATAAAGACTTGAAACGCATAGCAAAAGAAAAGTGAAGTTGTTTTTTGCCTTTCCAGACTGATTCTCTTTTTTGCCGGCAGGCATTTCAAATTCATATTTATTTATATAGCGCTTTTTACAATGGTGCATTGTCTCAAAGCAGCTTTACAATCATATATATTACCGGAATCTTAAAAGGCCAATCCCAATTTGAGCAAACCTAGGGTGACAGTGCAAAGGAAAAACTCCCTGAATATAGTAGGAAGAAACTTTTGGAGGACCAAGACCCATCCTCCATGGGAGGCCTAGATGTTAATTTTACAATTACTACAAAGTAATTATTTAATTAAGTAAATAATAAAATGTTTAAATCTATTTTGTTATTTATTTTGAATTTCATTACCAATTTAAATTATAATTGTTTGCTTGTACTAGTTTTCTTTTATGCAGATGTGACTTGTATATTATATAAGATAGATTATTAATTCCTAGTATAATTCTTAAGACCCTGTGCATTAAAGTAAACAGACATCAAATGACTCGTACCTTAATTTGTTCTTACATCAGATATAGATATATTACCAGCTTGATTAAAAATATTATCTGAATTCTCTTCATATCCATGCACAGCTTTGAGGTGCCAGTATTACAGCAGGATCCTTTTTGTTCTTAAAAACTTTCTTTAAAAAAAAGTAGTCTTGGGGAATCCCACACAAACATGTTGTGTGTTTTTAGGAGGTGGGATGGCCCAGCAGCTCCAGGCCATCCAGGTCCAGTCAAGCACTCAGTCTAGCGGCGTCAGCACCGACAGCAGCAGTCCTGAGATCTCCCAGACCAGCACTGCCTCCACAGGTACACACAACATCCACATGCAGCACATCAAACTGCGGTTTTAATTTTGTGCGTATACTGTAAGACAAAATATTCTGTATGTGTTCAGAGTGTTAGTAGGCAGTGTCTGTTTGGAGTTATGACGACCTAGAATCGGTTGGCTCACGCGTATGACACACTCCTCTAGTTATGTTCACTCTTTCCCCACCCCTCACAAAATGGGGGAAGCATCGTCCTTGTTACACTTAACATTTACAATGTTTGTTCCAATGTATCAATTTAGGAACATTGAATAACATTGTCCAGGTTTCTGAAGCCTAGTATGTACATTTTGTACTATGAAAGTATTGGAATTCAACAACCAAGCTTTAAGAACTGTTTTAAGAACTTTACCATTTTAACTTTGGGGCAAGTGTACCAGTGCCAGGATGAGGAACGAGTGGTTCTCTGTGCCACACTGCCACCTTGAGTCAGAAGTTTATAGGTGCAAGGAGTTAAATTAATCAGAGGGACATTTTTTCCTCTCTCAGACTGAGTCATTTTAACAATCCAGCCAACACTTGTCGCTCTGCCTACTTTCTAGCCACGGTCAGTCTCCCAGCAACTATCGTCACATCATCAGTGCCCACCTCTGTAGCAGGTCACATGATGTATCCAAGTCCCCACGCTGTGATGTATGCTTCGGCACCCACACTGGCTGATGGTAGCTTGGCTGTGCTTAACGCCTTCTCTCAGAGCGCCTCGGCTATGCAGGTGTCCCACGCACAGGCCCCAGATGCAGGTGAACATGCTCACATAATACTGAAGTCTGTGTGTTACATTATCTCCTATCTGTTTGCAATAATCACTTTGTTGTCTTACAGCTTGAAATTAAAACTTATTAAAAATGTGTTTCAAATCCTATAACATACAGTTAATGAAAAAACAACTGTGGAAAGAATATAAAAAAGTAGAATAACAGGGCAGGAAAAGAGTTGCAGTCAGAAGTATATTTGGATATGCAAAAGCAGCTTTGCGCACCGAAACTGGGAAAGTTTTGTTCATTTGCCGACGTCACATTCAGTTTAATTATGTGGTGAGAGACTAACTGCTCTCTTCAAGTCCAACCTCAGATTTTCCATTGAATTTAGGGTCAAGCTTCTGGTTTGACCACTCAAGGACATTCACCATCTAGTGCATCTGCATTGTATTGTTGGTTTGTGATGCCGTGCTGGAAGGTGATTTGCCTGCAATTGTTCAGCTGTTCACCAAAGACAATCCTAACTAATTGCCCAGCCTCCTCTGAAGAAAAACACACATACAACATAATGTTTTCACCCTCATGCATCACCTTAGGCTTGGTATATTTTGGGATTTGATTTTCACCTAATGTAGTGCGTAGGACTGTGGTAGCCTAGTGGTTAAGGTACTGGACACAAGCGGCCACAGTTGGGTCCTTGAGCAAGACCCTTAACCCACAATAGCTTGGATTGTAAGAATGTATCAGTTGTATGTCGCTCTGGATAAAGGCGTCTACTAAATGCTGGAAATGTAAAATGTAAAAATTTCAGTCCCAAAAGTTAAAATATTGGTCTAATCAGCTTTGTCTGTGAAGTTGCTATCCCTTGCATAGATCAACTAAATTCAGCCAAATACTAGTCAGAGTTGCCATTAGTTAATAATCTGATGGCTCCATCACATATTTTGGATGGATGTCCCAATTTTGGCACGGTGCTTATGGTGCCATAGATATTGAACATGTACTTAACACCTTGGGTTGGGTGGGTTATCATAGAGCCCTTTTGTAAGAACCTTTCCCACCACGGTCTGTTGTTTGTGTTTTTGTGTTCCCATGCTCTTATAGCAGACTCCTTAAGGATTATCCGGTTTTAGCCTGAAGTAATCAAAACCAGTGCATATGTAAAATGGGAGCCTGTTGGCCAGATGTGCTGTAGTTGTAGTTGAGCAAGTTTATAATGATTATTCTGAAGGGGATGATCCCTTGTTCAATTTATTGGTATTTCACTCATGACGTTTTAATAATTGTCCAGATAACAATAAATGTTATTTAAAATTGCTAAAATGAAATGTTTATGAAAGTTATTTATTTATTTATACATATATAAATATGAACTTTACATCACTCTCTCACACTTCGTGTAAATGTTCCACACGTTTGTGTATGATTTGCCACCACACACTCGTTCAGTGTAAAGGACAAGGGGCAGGGGCATGACACTCTGTGGGCTGCAAAGTACAGGTGATCGGAAAGGTTTTTGTGATCAACAATAAAAGGCATGGAGTGGCATACACCAATCACATACTTGGTCACGGAAATCAGCCGATTATTATCAGTGGCCGATCGATCAGAACACCGCTACTAAATAAATAAGTATATGTGTATTAGATTTCATATATTTTTTGTTTTCAAGCTGTAATGTGACAGGGTCAACATTTTGTCATGACATGGTGTTTTTCAGTAGGAACACTAATGAGCATCTGACACAAGCTATTTCTGTTTATAGGTGCTGTTCCTCAGGTGTTCCTAACAGCGCCCCCTGGCACAGTGCAGATCCCTGTTTCAGCAGTGCAGCTACATCCAGTACGGCAAGATCTGCCCTTTACAAGTGAAACTCTTAATATTTTCTCTGCAACAGCATGCCACTGAGTGTACTAACCCACTGCAGAAAGGACGAGGCTGGAGTTCACCTGCTGCATTCGCCCTTTGCCGAGGTTCAAACCTCTCAAGAGCACTGCATGCACTACCATTCCTCCTTAGGAAGCTTTTCCATTGTACATTCAGGAAGGACTTCCAAAGCCATTTAGACTGAAATTAGATATTCATAGCTCACAAAATGTTAAACCTGATCATGTAATGTGGAGATTTTACTTCCACACAGATTAAATTCATGCGCTGAAAGATTTGTAGGGTTTTTTTTATCTATTGTGCTCAATTTTGACTACAGGGTAGTTTTAATAAGTAATGTATAATTTTAATATTACATAGAATAGATATTTAGTGGGATAACTAGAACAGAGTTTCTCCACTCTGTATTTAAGTAGGGGTATAAAAAGTAGGGTGAGCAGTATAATGGCATTTTATCGCATCATGCTACATTTTATCCTGATAGACTGAGCATATTGAGGATATGGTCAGTACTTAAAGAGCACTGACCAACTGCATGTTTCATTATAAGGAGTGAATTTAGTCCTGTTTAATTGGATGAAGTGCTGCACATTTTGAATAAAATCTCTTAAGTATGGGAGTTTAATTGAATAGTACTTTTAAAGAACCTCACTACTGATGCGTTTTTGTCTCTTCGCATGTTTCATGATATAGTGTTTTGTGAAAATATCTTTTAATATTGGGATAATATATTTGTACGATATCGCACTCCCCTAATAAGAAGTAATGTGCTTTATATAATATAAATATTCCAGGCATTCTAATAGGCTGGAAACATTAAGGTTGGCCTGTGTTTGGGTTAGGGGTTGCATGACTTGTAATTTCTACTAGTCAACTAGTATTTAAAAAAAAAAAAACTAATGTTCTATTCTTGTTTTCCATAGCCAAAGTAACAAGATCCTTATTTTAGTTTGGTAATTAGTGCAGTTCAATGCTTATTGACAAGTCATATTTAAAATAACATGCCTGCTTGGTCTCTGAATTAAAATTCCAGCTTTAGTGGTTCCTTAGGCTACACTTAGGCTAAATATGACAATAAATAAAAGTGCAAAATAATCTAACACTGCAGTGCTTAATTTGAGTTGGGTCCTACCAGAACAAGATTCAGTTGCCGGTTTTCATTTATTTTTGTTTACACTTCTCACAAAATTAGGGGATATTTTATTTTAAAGTATCCCCCAATTTGAGCAGTGTATATATAAAATAAATAAAAACAAATGTTAATGAAGTAGTATTTATGTGTGCCACCTATTTTCCAAAAATTCACATTTTTGTTGATGGTAACAGGCGTAATGAGATCATCAGAGCAATACATGCACGTGTCAGGAGAGCTCGCAGGCAGCGAGGTTTGGAAATGGCAAAAGAAGACACTTAATAGTTAAGACAATGTAATCATTTTTAATTTGTATAGATATTGTACTTTGAAAGCTATTTGCTCTGTGTGGTTTTCTTGATCCACTTGGCAGATGGCACAGTCTGTGTTCCATTACCTCATGTTTTACAAATTAAGCACTGCAGTGCAAATTACTGTAGAATTGGACTTGTTCTTGAAATATGACTAGACTACCAAAGTTTGATTATAACAGTGTTCTTAAGAAAAGCTGCTTTCTTTTACTGTTTTTCTGCATCCTTGGTATTATTTTTTTCTCTTTCTGACTAATCAACTACAGCATCCTATATTAGCTAGTGGACTTGAATAGTCTATGCAAACCCCTAGTTCGAGTGATTAATCACATTGGGAAAAAAAGCTATTGTGTATTTATATTATTACATAATCTTTTTGTTAGTGCGTTATATTGTCCACAAAGATAAAGAGACTGTGAAAGCACAACTCCCTTACAGAATATGGGTCTAATTAAACGGCCATAGAATTTTACTGAGGTATAGGTGCTAAGGTAAGGTGATGAACATATAATTGATGACATTGAAATGGAATGCAACCTCAAAAAGCAATCAACTGCTTTTACATATATCTAACATAATATTGAAAGGAAGGTGTGCTTTTAGTCATACCATGTTTCAGGAATGGATAACATTCACTATGGTTACTGTTTTTGTAAGTGGCAAAAACGTGTTAAGTTAACTATAGTGTATTTTTTTCTGAGAAGTTCACCATAACCTAAGAGATTAGGTTGTGTGATAAAAACTTAAATGAAGACTTTGCTTTTGAGGTCACTTATAAAAATGCTGCTTCTTGCCATTCCTATCACTAATTTATAATCCTCTATATTCTTTAGCTTCTTAAAACAATTAAATTTTGAGCTGTCTCTTTAAGTGTTCCGTTTGCCCATCTGGCAGAAATGATAACTGAATAAATATGACAGCACAAGATGTCCTATTTAAAAATAAAAATGCATAATTCAGTTTGTTCATGCCAGTCCTCATGTAATTATGTAGTCTGGTTATGAAATGATGCACTGGACAAGCTCTAAAGCTCTGTGCCTTTGCTATTGTGAAACAATTTGTCACTTGTGATTTACCAGCCCACACAACTCTTGAAATTCTGAGCTTGTATGTATAAATTACTTAGCTGTCATTAGAACGCTTACAGCCTTGCCTCATAGAACTCGTCACCCTGTCTTAAAAAACATCCCCTTTAGTCTCATACACCTGGTTAAATGGGTATACCAATATACTGGCAGCTCTTGCACAACCTTTAACAAATAAAACTAATAGGCACAAAAGAGAAGAAGGTCAGAAACATGTGCACACAGGGGCTGTTGTAGTTGAGAGGTTGAGGTAGTGGACTATGGAGCATAAGGTTAAGGGTTCAAATCAAGCTGCTCCTGGGACCTTGAGCAAGACTTTAACAGTTGCAATGGATAATTTGTAGCCATTGTAAGTGGAGGTGAATAAGATTCTGCTAAATGCAGATGATGTAGACATGTAACATAAGTACAGCCTAACCAAGTCACAGGGTGAGTAAAAAGGCACGGGACTAATTGCTGAGACAATTGTAGACTTTTTTGATATGCTACATGACCATGTTCTTGTTGGAAAAATTTGCTTTGATGAAATATGGCAGCTTTCAAGATGGTGGCTGGACATGGCCTAAAAGTCTAGCCTCCTCACACATTACTTGCTGGGGTATTCAGATATGTCATTTACGCCTTTCATTACTGAAAACAAAGGGTGACTTTTGACTCACCTTGTGTCTGTATAACAGTATCAGTATGATAAAGAGGTTCAGGTGAACTGAGTGACCCTTTCAGCACTTTAGAGACCCCGTTCTCCAAGTTTGTGCTGAATGCTACGGTATAAAACAAACATGAAATTAACCCAGAATTAGCCACTAAATAAAAACTGGATGTGGTGTTGAAGCATATGGACAGCATATGATATCACATATCAGATATTATCATATGAAATTATCACCACCTCAATAAGGCAGAGAATCTGTAATATTTTATAATTTTGTTTGTGATGTACACATGGCATAGCGTAAAGCTGTATTAAGGTTTTACCTAGAGTAGAACACTTAATATGAAAGAAAAAACAAACAAACATTTGGCCAGTTGTGAAATGGTTGTATTAACAGGGATCATATCATGGTTGTGGATAGTTGTACTGAGCAGATGCTGTTAATTATGCTGTTTAATGGCAATGGGCAGTGGAGGTCCTGGAATATTGAACAGTCAGTTGAGTTCTTGAAAGTTAATCTCTACAAGAGTGTTCATAATCACGTGTCTGAACTCTCATTTAGTTAAGACATAACACAATATAACACCATACTGTAAAAGTCAAATTTACGTTATACGTGTGTTTTCAATTTTGGTCTACATGCAAAACCTTCAAAAAACATGCGGTGGCAAGCTGTGGATGACATGCTATGAAGTAGGATATAGGTTGAGGGTTTTGTGTATGGCTACTAATAGTTGATTTGTTGTTTTACAGATGGTGATTGGACAACAGTCCAGCAGCAGCAGCAGTAACCTGACAGAACTTCAGGTGGTGAACCTGGACACCACACAGAGTACCAAGAATGATTGACAGGTGTCTCAGACTTTGAAGGATATCCAGAGACTTTCATCGCTATTTATTGATGCCTTGTTCCATTTTGAAGAATTTCATCCATTTATGAGTGTTTGTACAGTTTGTACTGTAACAGCGTGTCTTGACCTCACAATGACGTTGATGAATTGAGAGAAATTTGGGTCTTCTCAGTTCTGCTTTGTGTGAAAAAATTTATAGGATATAGACTCCAAACCTGGCATGCGTTTTTGCATGTTACACGTCTGTGTGTCTGGCTGTGTGTCTGGCTGTGTGTCTGGCTGTGTGTGCGTACATACATATTAGATATGAAAAAATAAAAGGAACAGTGTTCTGCTAAATATTGCAGACACTGCAGTCTCACTCTGGCCAAAGACACATTATCAGTATTGCCATGTGTGAATAAGAAATGTTGCTGCAGCATGGCAGAGGAAACAGCCACATGTATGGCTGATATTAACCAGTGGAGGATTTAAGGAAATCTAAAACAGGAAATGTACATATTTTTTTTTTAATCTTATTATTTTAGCCGATAGTGCAATGGCATGTGCTGTAGTTTTTTAAAGATGTTGTTTTGTATTTTTCCTTATATAAAATATTTACAAACTGTAAATCTATGTAAAATACATATATTTTATTGAATATATATGATCATAGAAAAATAAGTGTTTTTAAGCAAGTTTGTTTTCCTACAACATCCAATCCAATCATGTAATAAGGTTTGAAATAAGCCCCTTGTTTGGAAGTTTCCTCGCCCATTACAGTAACACACAGGCAAGATTTGCCCTTCACCTGTGGCAACCTGTACGTTGTACTGTTAGCGAAGTCTGTTGCAAGCTGGGCCAAAACACTGCGCCATGTTAGCACAAGTGCTAACCACACTCAGAACTGAGAAGGAGAACCTAAAGGGCATGCAATGAAATGAAAATATCCTGCTGTTCCCACTGAATCAAACTACATTGTTTGAGGTCACTTTATTGGAAAAGTGGAACTTGTTTGGAATATTTGAATGAAACACTAAAGTAGATGTAGTAGCTCCAGTGGCTCAGTGGGAAGAGCCAACTGCTGGAAATTGCAATGCCGGAGGCCTGGATTCACAACCCGGGTGGGACTTACAACATGAATTTTGGGTTGTGTGATTATGAACCCTGCAGTGAACTTGCACCCTGTCCAGGGTGTGTCCTGGTCTGCATCTAATGAATTCCAATAAAATGCTTTGCTTTAAAGTAGGGGTAGGCAGGATGGCATGTCCAATGTGGGTATTGCCAGTACTTTCAAAATTACTGTACTTGAATAAGAAGTGCTAGATTATATTTTGGCCCATTTGAATGTTATCACAGGCTTAAAAACTGTTTTACTGCTGCCTTTTCCAACTTTGGGTCACTTATGAAAGTTTCAATTACTGCAATGTTGCCTGCCATCCCTACACTAAAGCCTTTGAAATAAGCATCAACCTGTTCTGACAGAGATTCCTGAGATCTTTGTGCTTGAGTCGCTCTGTTACACTGATAAGGGCTCTGTTGACTGTTAATCAATCTCACGATTAATTCACAATGCATAGAGTTTCATGTATTTTGAAATCAACAACTGCCAATATAACAATAGCCTCACCTTTTCTTTAACTATGATAATGTGCTACTTTGCTCAATCACACTGGCGTTGTTCTTTAGTCACTGGCGTTTTAGAGTTCGGTGCATAAGATAATATACTGTTCATAAAAATTAGGGGATACTTCAAAATGAATCCCATAATGAAATGTTCCCTAATTTTTGTAAGCAGTTTATTAAAAGCCTTTTTTCTCCTTCTGCTGGAGAGCTTTTTTACACATTGACTCATTACCAAATGACAAACAGTCATGCTGCAGATCATGATGCCTTTTTGTACAATGATAAACTTTTCATGGTGCGTTTTGGATTGTTGTACACTTATTTATATGAGCATTTCGTGGGAATGGCTTTCAGTTCTTTTGAGACATTTTATGCGGCTTCACGGTTTTGTACTTTGGTGGCATGAATTTGTGCAAGGGTCTTGTGAAGCCAAACACCGTTTCTCTGCCGCTTGGTTTTCATCTATAGAAAATGTGAAATCTCACCAAACCGTTTGTTTGATACATTTTAGGGGTTTGTTTTGTATTTAGTATGAAATGGTGTGTGAAACAATGAACACTGGTTCCTTTAGTTTGAGTTTTTGCTTCCCCCCTTCAAAAAAAAACTTGTATTTTTCCCCCTTCCTTTGAAATAGTCATGTAACAGCAAGTGTACAGAGTTTTGTAATAAAAAGTGTTATACATTTTTTGTTTGTTGATTGTACTGTATTGCTTCAAGAATAATTTTGATGGATCTAGATAGATTTATAAACCTCGTCCATTTCTAGCAGGTGTGTACATTTAAGCATAGAAACCATCTAAATAGATCCATGCAGTTTGTTTTTTAGCATGTTTTTTAATGATCAATTTTAAGTCCATTTGCAGTCTCAGCCTAAATGTAAAGATTGAACACAGATGCCAAAGAAATGGAATTACATTTACAGCATTTAACAGAAGCACTTATCCAGAACAAGTTACAGAAGTGCTTTTGTATTTTTCTCAGTAGACATTACCTTATGTTAGTACAAATAAACAATAAGGATCACAATCCAACTAAAATCCTTTTAGGATTTGATGTAGGTGCCCGCACAACTCTACTTTTTCTCAAATCTACTTTTCCTCTACAAAATTTTAGAAAAAGCTATAGATCTGTTGTTACATCCAAAGTAACCATAAAGCATTTAGTTGTCATTCAGGCTCCATCATATTACTGAAATAACATTAACATTTGACACTATACATCATATCTTACTGAATAGGCAAGAAAACAATATTGGTATTAAGGGACTGACACCGACTAGTACCTGTTTGTTTATGCAAATAATTGATGCTTTAAACTCCTGTAAGTGGAGCATGGTGTTCCTCAGGGGTCTGTGCTGGTCTTACTTTTATTCTTCCTGTACATGCTACCACTATGCTCAATTATCTGTAAACATGGCATTAGTTTTCACTGCTATGCAGATGATACAGGGCTGTACATATCAGCAGATCCAAATGACAACCTTACAATCAGCAAAATTGAGAATTGTGTTAAAGAAGTTAGATATAAGGAGGATTGCAAGCCAGTAAAATGGCTGTCATTCTAGAGCTGTACAGGTGAAGTGTTCTTATAGTGAAATGCACTTCTGTAAGATGCTCTACATGTCATTTTAGCAGATGCCCTTATCCAAAGCAACTTACAATTAATACAGTTTTAAATTGTGGGTTAAGTGCCTTGCTCAGGGACCCAACTGTGGCAAAGGTGAGATTTGAACCCTGGACCTTCTGGCCAATAATCCTGTACCTTAACCACTCGGCCACCGTAGTCCCTAGATACACCACAGTGCTCTAGACAAGGGTGTCTGCTAAATGCTGTAAATTAAAATGTCTAGATGCAACAACAGCTCAGAAACACAAGCTTTCAAAACACATAACATAATGCTGAAGCATGTATCACATAATAAACTCAAATAAAACTCAGATTCAAGCTGCCTCTATAAGGAGTAACAGTACAAGAACTGTTCATCTGAAACTTAATCAGTTCAATCAGGTTTTGGGCCGAGTAGCTACATTCCAGCATAAGATTACAATTTGTAATACTACGTGTCTGCTGCTGTGTAAAACAGAGTTACATAGAATTCTGAAGTAACTCCCATCTGGCAGATGTGAATTAGCTAGTTTTGGCAAATGCTGGATGCACACAAACTCTTTCAGGTGCCTTGGGCCAACTGTAAAGTAGGAGGAGATCTGGCTGCTTTATTTCAGCAGTTTCACAACAGATCCAGTATTTAACAAATGGCTGCTTATAGGCTCATTTGCCTAGGAAGATTAATAATAAGTTGTGCTGCATGTAAGTGTAGATTTAACAACGTACTTTATCAGAGACACCTGTTCTTTCATTTGCAGCTGTCTCTGTATGGAAATTGTGAAAGTGACCCCAGTGTGCAGTGTAAAATCAAGTGTGCAAGTTTTCTGTGGATCAATTTCAGTATCAATCTCTGAATTGCAAAAGAACATAGATTCTAGAGCCATAAAAATATTGCAAATTGCTGTAAAGATAGCTGTAATCTCTTCATTATACTTGTTTTAATGTCATCCCGATCGTGTTAGCAAACCTTATTTAAAATTTATTTGTATAACTCTGGATGAAATTGCATCTTACATCAGATTCTTTCCTTCAGATATTTAGTAAATGCTCAAAGTTGGTGTGAATACACCAATAGGAAACTCGAGCAATCTTAACATCCAATCAAACTGATAGTATACCGAGAATGATTGAGGAGCAAACATCTAGTAAAAGGGGAGTCTGCGGATATAAACCACTCCTTGACAAAAAAGGTTGGAGAAGGATGTCGAGAACCGTTGCGACAACGTAGTACGTGCACTGTGAAAAACATTGGAGCTAAAGTGTTCTTTGTGGAATCTGCTTCTCCTCCCCGGTTTACTCCAGGTACTCTGGTTTCCTCCCACAGTTCAGAGACATGCATGTTAGGTCAATCCGTGTCTCTAAAGTGGCCCTTTCTGTGTGTTCCCTACGATGGATTGGCACCCCAATTAGAGTTGCTGGGTGGGCACCGGGTGGCACACGAGCCCCCATGTGGATTAACCAGAAGATAATGGATGGACGGATGGTGTACAATTGCAAAATTGGTTATTCCAGGGATAGACATTCTTATCCCGAGAGTTTTTGTACAGTCAAGTTTTCATTTAAGCCAATCAGGAACAGCAACCGTTTAAAGGCCTGTGAGTGGTAGTGGAACGGTGGTTAACCGACCCAAAGGTTCAAGTCACAGAATTGTTTGACCCCTATGTCTTACCGTACAACCCCCACATACTACGCCAGCTCGCCGATTAGAAACTTTTATTTTGAAAGGCTTTTATTACGTTACTGTCTCTGTACACTGTGAGTGAGTGAGTGAGGGAGTGAGGGAGTGAGTGAGGGAGTGAGGGAGGAAGGATCACGTTAGTTTTGACAGAAGCTGAGCATAGGAGAGAAATGGCTAAAAGTAATGGAAGTGCCTTTTTCAGGAGAACCAGTCTCTTCTGGATAATAACTATCATTCTGTCTATGGGCTATTATACAGTAAGTTATTTTTGCAAACACTGAAGCGAGCATACTTAATAACTTACTGATCATACACGAACAGTGCATGTTTGCAAAGTTTGTTTCTCTTACAATGTAGTATTAGCTATTTATTACTGATACGAGCAGCAGCAAGTGTGTCAGACTACATATGAATAATGTAGAGCTGCTGTTATAACGTGGCAGGTCGTGTGGACTGTAGGATGCGGGACACTTAACGAAGGGTTGTTTTTATTTTAGAGATCAGTTCAACAGCAATCGTGGATTTTTTTTATCTTCTAGCAGTTGATAGGGAAGGTCAAAGTCTCTGTGAGCTCGGTTATCAAACAGTCATTTAGCCATCATTCAGTCTCAGTCATCAGACATCACCAGTCATGCAGCGATTATTTAGAACTATTAAAACCGTTCTGTTTATGCAAATGTCCACAGTACCAGCTAAAGACAAGAACTACACAAATCAGATACACAAATGAAATCGTATACAGGTATGTGCCGTTTAACATCCGCAATACATTCAATACAGGACTTTGACCGAACTGGACGTTGACCGGACTTCGTCACAGTTGATTAGCATAGATACTTTGCACATAGTGTTTTATTTTGTTTTGCCACTATAATATTAATTAATATGAAAAATTCATGACAGTACAGTATTGTACATGACAGTCATTTTACCATTGTATCTATTATACAATTTGAAACACAATTAGTACAAACTTCAAGAGTGTGCACTAGTTAGGTGTCATTTAGGTGCAAATTGTTCATGGATTTATTCATTTTCTTGTCCACCTAAACCTAGTCAGGGTCACAAAGCCGGTGCAGGACACCGATCCATCATAGAGCACTTCAGAAACACAGATTAACCTAACACTTGCAATGTGGGAGGAAACCAGAGTACCGACAAAAACCCATACAATCTCAAGGAGGACATGCGAGCTCCACACAGGTGAAGTCTGAGGTCAGGATTGAAACAGGAACATTGGAGCTGTGAGGCTCACACAAATTAGGGAATGCTTCAAAATGAAATCTCCCATAATTAAAAATCTCGTAATGTATATAAGACAGACTTTTTATTATACTGTCATAGTTCTTAAGACCTCAGCGAATGGATGTCGATTGGAAGGACATTAAATGGAAGAATGAATCGAATACAATAAATAGAAATGCTGAGGTTTAATCATGAATGTACAATTCAGTGTTAAATACACTGCTCACCAAAAAGGGGATGATTCATTTTGAATGGTTGTGATCAGTATAGGTGAAAGATGAAGATGGTGATTTCTGTTGAAAAACAGAAATACAGCAAAAGAAGAAAGTGTCTTAATTTTGGACATGCTTGGTCTCCTGTATAATTGGCGTGACGTTCACATGCCCCTGATGTAGCCTATAGTGAACTGTTTTTACTGGGCCTTTGTATGTTTGTATGGCATTGTTTGTTGAGGGAGTCTATACTGGAGGGTACTCTGATTCACAAGCAACACAGAATTATTGCAAACAATATGGAAGTGATTATCACTATTGTGCACTCATTTGATCTATTGTCATATGTAATATGCATAAAACAAGTGATGGTGCCGATTAAAGAAAGTTTATAGAATTACATCTGACTCTGACTTTATTAAGTCTATGTGCTGAGCTAGTCACACCTTGTTATATTTGCTATTTTGTAATATTTGCTTAGGGGAAGCATACTGAAATAAAGATGGGGACTAGAAACAATCAACCATCCCAACCATATGATCTTTAACTGTGAAAGTTGTGTGAGCAGATCCAAAATATGTAGCGGTATAGCACAAAGTCAAACAAATATAGGGTCTTCCATTGTAACACAACTAATGTGCCGTAATAAAAATACAGTTTTTATTATTTTCAGACATAAAATATTATGTATCTCATAATTCCATTTCAATTGTGTTGATTTATTGTAAACACACACTATTACCTAAGACTCTATAATCAGTAATCATTAAATATGTGATCATGTAAACCTTAAAATTAGTCAAGCGTTTGATGAAATTATGGACCATGTGTCCAGAATAATTTGGATTTAACCTATTAGTTTAAATAAAAACAGTGTCAACCAATGTCACTTTAATGGTAATAAAAACTTTACTGTAAATCGCCCATATGTCCAATATCAGTAGATATCATTGCAGTGGGTTGTTTCAACACAATTCACAACAATTTAAAGACAAACATGAAGGTTTATAAGCTTATTTACTTAAATTAGGCTTTTAGTAGTAACATAACCAAAGCACATATAGTAACAGTTGATTTGGGAAAATGTAGATCTACAAGAAAACAGACTGAATCTTTAATCCTGAATAAATGACAGTTTTCTAGATGAACAACCATGTCCAGTCTGAACAATACAAGTGGCCGGTGGTTCTAAAATGTAGTGCACTAGATTATCTCTGTAATTGATTATCGTTTTGCGTTTGTATATTTCAGTGGGCTGTATTCTGGCCACAGGAAATCCCTTATGACAGCTTGGGTCCACTTGGTTCTTTCACAAAGTATCTGGTGAAGGAGTATTACACCTTCATGTACAAGGGGTAAGTGAGTCTGTCAGTACACATGCCTACAGGCCTGCTTTGTGGAAAGTGTGACTGTGTCATGGTGATGTGTGTTTCAGATGGTGGCTCGCTTGGACTGTTCATGCCATTGAGGCCCTGTTGGCACTAAAAGTATGCAGGTAAGAAAGTGGCATTTGGGTAGCATAAGGCTAAAATAAATGGAGCTAAAATATCCATGTTCAACATAAAATTTTAAATGTATTTCACAAACACGAAAGAGTTAAGAAATAGTTCTCAAATTAAGTTGTAAATACTACACTCCTCAACTGCTCCGATCTCTCCACTGGCTCCCTGTAGCTGCTCGCATCAGATTTAAGACTCTGATGCTTGCTTACAAAGCTA
>JAVSBV010000097.1:1964053-1974135 GCA_033117975.1 Parotocinclus spilosoma
GCGCGGCTTTATTCCCACCTCTTTATACATGCTCGGCTTTATTTGAACGCAGGTGGTAATAGCGTGTAATTTGGGTGCTGTTTTTTGAATCTCCTCGTCGCTGAAGATGCCTGGGGCGGGCGTCAGGTGAACGGGGCTTTTGGGCTGGAGGAGATCGGCGTTAGAGGGAAACCATGGCCGCACCTGCGGAACAGGACCTCACCTTGCCCGAGGCGGAGAGCAGTAAAGAGAAAACGCAGGTGTTCGGGATCCTCAGGCTGCAGGAGGAAGCTAAATGTGGGGGGGAGAGACCGTCAGGCGGTATCGCTAGTAGCTGTAGCAGCAGAGCGGACGGGAGATGGCAGGCTCCCATATTCGCTTTAGCTCGGAAAGCTTCGGAAACCATTTCAAGCGGAATCCTGCCTAAAGTGACCGAACCCAAAGTGTGCGCTTTTCCCGAGGAATGGAGCGTTAAGGGTAAGCTTTGTTATAGCCAGATTAAAGCTGGTATAGTTTACAGGTCGGTGTTTTGATCCTATATGAACATAGACTGTTGTAACATCGCAGTATTCTGAATAGAATCACGTTGCTGCGGGAACAATAAACACGGGCTGTCATAGGCTTAATTCAGTTTAAGGTACAGACATTCCGTGACCACGAACAGATCCAGAAATTTGCACTTGTATTGCAATGGCATTCTTTCATGTTTACACTTAGTATATTGCGTGTTTCTCTCTCCAGAGAAGTACAGAGCCGTTCTGGGTTCGGCCTTCTGAGATGCGAGTCTTTTTGTCACGTGGTATCGACCTGTCCAATCATTATTTAGGACACATCTGTGCGCATGACATCATCTCTTCCCAGCTGTTAAAGGGACAATCCATATTCTCCATCACAATCCCACCCATAAGGATTGGAAACACAGCCGAGAGAGAATAATCCTCAGAGAGTTTGGTCCATGTTGGGTACAGTGAGCTCATTGTTGAACTAATGTTCAAGAAAGCCAGATTTGAGCTTTGTGACATGGCACTTAATTCTGCTGGAGGTAGCTATCAGAAATTGGTGTAAAGGGATGGACATGTGGTTGACCGATGCGAAATTTGTGTTTGTAATTAAGCTTTGAATATATGTACCCAACAGAGTGGCTTCTAAACAGTCTGTTGTTTTAAAAACAGGATATTAACCACAATAGCAATCTAACATTATGGCCCACAATGCCATTCAACCAGATCTGAGTCACACAGGCAAGATAGGCCATGTCTGTGGGGTCAAACCAGATACTAAAAACAAAGGTTCACATACATTTGGCACAAGCAGATATGTACTTTTTAAGTCATTTTCCTATAAAAGTGATTCAATTTGCTGTTCCATATCTACTTTTAAGACTTGTGTATAAGTCTGATAAATGCTTTAGGTCAGTTCTATGAAGAAATATAGAAGATTTTACAGGGTTCACAATCTTTGAAGCACCACAATGAGTTTGCTCTTAACCTTTACAATGGTTATAATGGTGTAGACGTTTCATGAATATATTACTGTATATTACTCATTTATGCTACACTTACACATGAACCTAACCTTGATCTCAGTGACCTGTAATATTTTGGATCTTGTTTTTTCCAAGAGGTGTCATTAAAAAAAAAATACTAATAATAACCAATGCACAAATTCAGGTTTTTAGAACTGTTAGGCAACTGCAATAACCACTGCATCTTGTGTCGTCAAGTTATAGAAATATAACATAATTCAGTGTGGGATTTAGCCATCGTCAGAAACAATGGTACACATAATATGAATATGAAGTGGGACCGAACTGCACTTTGGTGGCGTTGCTGTGCAGTTCAATTTGCACACACTCAAACAGAAGTGATGCATTTATAAGCACTTCTAGGTTAAAGTGTACGTTTATGATCAACTCTGACAAGTAAGTTATTGACTAGCCACATGATCAAGTTGTGCTTTCTTTTAGTTTCTTAAGTAAGAGGCTTAGCATCTCCAAAGCTACACGAGGATTCCAGACAAAGCTCAGTTTTGTTTGTTTTCTCTTTTAGCTTTCCGGGACCCTATGGCCGTGGAACGAGCCAACCTGCTCAACATGGCAAAGCTCAGCATTAAGGGGCTGATTGAGTCAGCACTGAGTTTTGGTCGAACACTCGACTCTGATTATCCTCCTCTGCAGCAGTTCTTTGTGGTCATGGAGCACTGTCTGAAGCATGGCCTTAAAGGTACAAGATTTGACTTTATTTCCATTCAGCAGTTCAATAACTTTTATGTTAATTTTCTAAATGGAACACTTTCTGCACAAGAAACAAAAGTAAATGTCAGAATCAGAAATACTTTATTAATCCCAGGAGGGAAATAACAGTCGCTAAAGTTTATATCGTTTGCGTGAGCATAAACCTCTCTATAAAATCGAAGACAAAAAAGAGAAAAAGGTACTACTTGACTTCAATTATATGCATATGATAAGTGGCAATTTTTTATAAATCTTTCTATTGCACATATGAGCAATATAGATGGAGTACAGATAATATTGCACAAATGTCACCCTTTGAGTGAAAAGTTTGATGGCCACAGGTAAGAATGACCTTCTGTGGCGCTCCGTGGTGCATTTCGGTGGAATGAGTGTTTCACTCAATGTGCTCCTGTTACTCATCACTGTAATGTGTAGTGGATGGGAGCTATTATCCATAATGGCATGCAGCTTACATAGCATCAGCCTCTCCAACACTGCTATCAGTGAGTCTAGCTCCACACCCACATGATCACTGATCATGCGGATCAGCTTGTTGAGTCTTTGGCATCTGCTACCCTCGGTCTGCTGCCCCAGCATGCAACAGCATAGAGGATAGCACTCGCGACCACAGACCTACAAAAGATTCTGAGCATAGTAACAGATGTGACAGATGTTTGCATGTTTTGAAATATAATTGCACACACTGGTTGGCCAAATTTTGGCATATTAATGTAAAAGTCTTATTATTTTCCAGAAAAAAGGCTGTAATTTAATCAGTGGCACATAAGACTGTACTGTGTGGAATACCACACATATATACCACATATGGTTAAGCATTATTGTGACTTATTAAAACTTACTTTCAGTCAAATACATGACATCTAATTTTCTAAGGACAGAGGTTGAACCTATTCTGGATGACCTGGTTTTGAAGGACAACTTATTTTTCTAATCCGCACTGCAACCCTGAATGTTTAAAAACAACAAGCTATCTACTTAGGTTAATTGTTATTCTTTCAGGTTATGGGTTAGAAGTCTCTTAAACTCATTTATCATTCTAAAGCTCGTGCCCTTTTATGAGATTTTGCCACAGTCGTGCTGGAGTTAAGTCAAGCCCTCGATTTTCATCTGATTTTCACACAAGCCCTAATATTTGATACTGAGACCTTAACAAATGGGATGAGAATATTATACATGCCAATTTTGAGGAAAATTATCCAGTACCTCGTATCTGTGAGTAGCAAAGTATACTGCTCACAAAATAAACAATGAAATATCCCTAATTCTTTGAGCACTGTTGTTCCATAAAGAACGACTTCAGCTTTGTTAAAGAAGTGTAAACTGAATGTTCTGAAATGGCCAACTCAGAAGTCCTGACCTTAATCCAATAGAGCACTTGTTTTAAACTTCTTAATTATTGTTTCGTAAACATGCATGATTTCAAACATTTAATGTATTCGTGAGATACAAAACACTCGGGCAAATTGAAAAAATATCATTCCTACTGGTGCCAGTAAAATCCTGAAGCTGAGTAAAAGATTAAAATAAGTAGTATTTGGAAAAGATTTTGAATAATAAACATATTTTCACTGTTTAAGAGCAATTTTGTGTTACACAGTTTAAACTGGTGGATTATGAGTACTCGTGATTTAACTGTACCTCCTGTGAATAAAGATTTCATTTTGTGCTATTAACAGGCATGTTTTTTTATTTATTTACTAATTTTAGTGAAGAAGACATTTCTTGGATACAACAAGTCATTGTGGGGGCCTCTGGAGATGGTGGAGAAGCTTTGCCCAGAGGCAGGGGAGATTGCCGCAAGTGTTCGAGATTTACCCGGCCTGAAGTATGCATGCAAACAAACACACCATAATTATCTGATGTATGTATATGTATTTAATTAGCTGTGGATATACAGCACTGTGCAAAACTCTTAGGCCACCACCTAGGTTTGTTACACAGGGTGAGTCAAAAGTCACATGAGGACATGTCACGTGCTGCATCGTGGAGTTTTTGCAAAGGCTGCCAAAACCATAGTTGAGGTTTCTTTGTTGGTAGGGGTCTTTGGATGATCACCATACGTCCTGGTTTCTTTGAATTTGACTATGAAGGATGCAAAAATGCATTGGTGAAACCCAATTATCGCAATTTAGTAGCAAGTGATGAATTCATGTGGGTGAACAGAAACATGTCAAAGTGGATGAGAGTACCACACATTGACTGTTCAGTAGGGTGTATGGTCACCCAAGACTGTCAAAACACACTGACAGTGATGGGGCATGGACAGGATCAGATTGTCCTTGTCCTGTTTTTGTGGAATCCTCTTCATATTAATTTTTAAATATCACCTCATGTCTGTGAGTAATGTATATCTTGAGTGCATTTTCACAAGTATAAGTGTATTAACCTTATCTTGATAGAATACTGATGGAGTAAAATGACCTAGTGTAAACAGGATTTTCAGGTATACTTAGTTTGGTTCAGTTGGTCCAGACCAAAGCAGAAAATGATACATTGATTCTCTGCAGTTATGGTTTGCTTAGGGTTCACGCTGGCTTTCTTAACATCTGATTATAATATGTAAATAAATGTAATATTAATAAGATCAAATACTAATTAAACAGCTTTTTTGATGCACCCAAAAAACTAAACAAGAAAGACTAAAACTTTCTGTGTGTAAATGTAATGCTGAGATATGCAAGTGATAACTATCTTAGAGTGAAAGGATAAGTTTATAAGGGAAAACTGTACAACTGATAATACAACTCTATCACTGGCATTCAGGTTCTGTATGGTGCCCTGTGGCACATTTGCCCACAGTGTTGCACCTGTTGATCCTGCACACTCATAGGTTGTTGATCCTGGTATTCTATCTGGTCTTATAAATACTGTAAGTGCTTTATTGGGGATATATTTGGTAACTGTACAGGCCAAGGCAGCTTTGCAATCTGGTGGAGACATTCATGGGAAACCCTTGCTATATGTTGCCAAAGATTATCCTGCTGAAAAATGTCAGTTGAAAGTCCTACCATGTCTTAATATATTAAGAAGGAACAGCTTTCTGTCATACAGTACTCTTACCGTTATTCCATTACCATTGTTTTAGTAATGGTATAATGACCTTATGTACACTGCTCACAAAAATAAGGGGATATTTTTGAGCAGTATAATTATATTCCAGGCACTTTATCAGAATACAATCATAAAATACAGGAAATGTGTATGCAGTATATAAAAAAAACATAAAAAACAGCTGTAGGTTACGGAGCCAAGTACTATATTTAGTGTGACGCCCCCTTACCCTTGAGCAGTAGCACCATCTGCCAGCTTTTTTTTTTTTGGGAAGGTCAAAAGCAGGCAAGAAACCACTTTTTATGAAGGGTGAAAAAGTTAAGATATGCTAAAACCCACAAAGATTGGGATGAAAATGTGTGTGTGTGTGTGTGTGTGTGTGTGTGTGTGTGTGTGTGTGTGGGTTGTGGGGTTGGGTGTGTGTGGGTTGTGGGGTTGGGTGGGTGTATGTGTATAGTCATTATAAGTGATTAAGTCATATAGTAATATAGATAGTGTGTATAGTCATTATAAGTGATTAAGTGATTAGCAGTGGTGATTGGACAAACTACACCATGTCATTCATCAATTCACTTTGGAGTAATTTCACCAGTCTGTATGTGGACTATATATATTATTCCTAAATATAGTATTCTTATTTTGGATTGTGGTGATATTATTAGTAGTGTTTGCACTACATGGTAAAACTGCTCCTATAAAATAGTCTCTTATCTTTTGTTGGCCAATATTAGAACTGGATCAATCAAGTTAAGTTCTTTGACCACCAGATGAAACCCACAGGCATCTGTTTGAACACTTCCTGTGAGCAGTACTCCTCTTAACAGAACATTTATAAACAGAAAGAGGAAGTGTTCATTTCAGTTCCCTGAATCACATGAAACCTGCAAAGTGCTGAAAATGTCATTTGCATAACACTGTCTGGCCGTTCGTACCCGTCATTTTGCATCCAAGTTTTTAATCATGTAAATAAGTAGGATGACTGTAAATGTTCATTTAAGAGACATTTTTGCAGGGTGGTTAGTTCCTGGCATTCCCTCTGAAATGTACCACCAGCATAAACATTTCTGCAGACCAACTGCACCCCTTTTATGGCAACAGCGTTCCCTAATGCCAGGCTTCTTTCAGTCTGATAATCAGTCTTTCCACACTGCAAGAAACTGTTCAGAAATTATTCAAGGAACATAAGTTGGGTTATCAAGGTGTTGACTAGGCCTCCAAATTCCCCAGACAGTTATTGTACCATAAAAGAAAAAAGCTTAATCTTTTGTGTTTCAGAACTGTTCTCTTTAGAATTCAAACACATGTTGGCTGACACTGGCGTTTGCTGGTAATGGTATTTGTCACTGCTGAGTTTTTATTTTTCTAATGCTGCCAGTTTCACATTCTGGATATAGTTTGTTGGAAATATGAGTTCTCAAATGACTAATTGAGTCAGAGCTATGACTTATAGTCTCTATGACAGTAACTAAAAAAAAAATAATTTATGAGCCGCGTTGTGTGCTGTAATTCTGAAAAGAATGGAGTGGAGCAGCGTTGGGTCACGGTCTGGAAATCAAATAAACCAATAAATGAATAATGGCAGTCTGTATACGGACATATAATATTGTGTGTAAATGTATTGTGCGTTTCTGCTCTGTCCCTTCAACAACACCTGATTACGCTGTGTGATCGTGCAGTGTATTAGTTAAATGTGGGCTGTATGGAAAAAGGCTGTATGACATGATCTTCATTTGTGCGTTTTTGTCAGGACTCCACTGGGAAGAGCACGGGCATGGCTGAGACTGGCACTGATGCAGAAGAGATTAGCAGACTACCTGCGTGTACTCATCACCAGGAAAGACATAATGAGGTAAAGGACTTTATGTACCTGTATATTCTCTGTGTAAAGTGTGGACCATAAGTCTGAGAGCGAAATTGCTTTCATTTTGAATTCTTCTCAGATTTAATAGTTTTTTTCATCAAAAAATAATAATAATATAGTAATAAACCACTATACACCTCAAAGCTTCGCAACAACATTCCTGAAAACCAAAGATGATCAAGCATTGTTTACTGCCATGGACCTTTCTCCTCAGTCAGCTGACTTAAATCCATCTAGCATATATAGGTGTACTAGAAGACAGAGAAAGCCATGGCAAAGAATGTCGTTACCGTGAAGAGGAGAACCTACCAAATTCTGATACATTTGCAAAATTATGTAATGTTTCACTCAAGTTGTTATGCTGCTTATATGATTTGCAATGAGAAACAATATATTGAATGTGAGCGAAATGCACAATTTACACCTATAATATATAATAAACACCTATAATCTCATATGGACTGGCAACTACAAAATCAATTAAATATCTGGCAGAAATGCATTATATATTGCATTATATGGCCAAAAGTATGTATACCTCCTTTAATCAGCAATTTCATCCACCTAATGATAACCGTTTTTATCAGTGTGACATAGTATGGCGTCAAAATAGGTCCTAAAGTTTTGAGAACCAAAAGACAGAATCCGCAACCAAAAAACTACTACTTCGGTGAAAGAACGCTACTCTTTAACCCCGATTGGAAAAAGGTCGGGAATAAATACAGGGAAGCTGTGTGTTTATGTTTTATATCATATCAGCTAGTTTTAACGATGATGCCTTATCATAATGGGGCTTACAGTCCACCTGCTAACTGGTTACCTAGTTAACTTAACTCAGTTTAGTTAACGTTATGTAGCTCAATCGCTTTGTGAAATAAAGGTCCTGCTCTGATAATGTCCTAACGTAGAACATTTATACATTTATACAGAGCTCCCTGCATAAAACAGTGTTTAGGCTAAACTATATGATGTTTGACAAAAAACTTTGTCTGAATTAAAACGTAAAATAAAATATACTGATATAGCTATATAAAATTATGTAATGAATGCCTGTTGCTGGGTGGTTTGTTCCAACTTATTAAATCTTAACATTAAGTCTTAATATTATGTTATCAATTTCACCTAGATTACCAAATGAGTAGTGTGATTGTAAGCCTATAGGAAGAAATCATAGTTAAAACTGTGTTCCCTGTGTTTATTCCCTACCATTTTCCAATCGAGGTAAAAGACTTTCGTGCTTTCGATGACGTAGCGACCTCTGTAGAATGAGCTGGTGGGCAGGGTTTAACTCCAGCAGCCAATTATTGCCTAGACCCCACCCCCTGTCAAATCCGGTCCAAAAGTCAAATGCGAGAAACTTTTTGCAGCGAAAGTGACACTGAGAGAAGCGCAACCAAAAAAAGGCGCAAAGAAAGCCAAAACAGATACTTTTAAGAATATTAAACTCAAAATAGACGGTTACAAACAGAAATATCCTGTTTACAAACCGGTTTTTATTACAAAATGTAATTTTTTGGTTACAGATTCTGTTTTTTGGTTCTCAAAACTTTAGGACTTATTTTGACACCATAACATAGTCTCAGTCTCCAAAGAAAAGCAGCAGAAGTAGACTGGGTTTTACTGAACATCTCAGTAACTCCCAGTATAGCTCTTATGTACGTTTCCACCTCTGACAAGTTATTTAATCAACTTTGTGCCCTGATTCTCAAATGTAGTCCATAAAGTAGTGTTTTGCCAGCTTAAATAGAGTCTTGGCCTTAACTCCTTTACACCTTTAGTGCCTGATCTTACGGTCATTTAGTGGAAAACCTTCTCAGAAGAGTGAATGCTATTGTAACCTCCACAATCCTTTGGCAATATGATTGTTTCTGCAACTGCTAATCGCTGGTGAATCTCACACATAACAGAATAGTGCAAAAACAAAATTTTGACAGAATTATGACTGTAAAGAAAGCAGCTCCACTGTATGCATTACTGCATCATAACTTATAAGTGAAGCTGTTATTGACACATGATGGTCGCCTGATGACACCAAATGAATTGGTTACTTGTGTTCGTCCAATGTGTTCTTTATTTCCGTGTTTATAGTTGGTGAGGAGTGGTGTGGCAAGGATATTTGATTAAAATGCTTTTTGTCCATTCCATCCTTCAGTATAATGTTCTGATTATTAATTTATTTATTTGTGACAGCCAGTTTCAAAAGAAAACACTCGCTGTAAATGAACTCAGTGAACCAGACTTGAGAGTGCTTTGAGTGGTGCTGCTGCACATGGCTGTTTTAATTCTGAATTAGTCTTTTCCATCATTAGTTATTGAATGATGTATTTGAAATGAGTACATTTTATGTTGTGAAGGGGGGAGGTAGGTTGAATGTATTTGAAATTAAAACCGAGGCCATTTCTAAATGTCATAAATAGGCTATTTCATGTCTTTTATCATATCTTGTGTTATATTTGCATGTAATATGTAATAAGTTATAGCTCACTGCTCTCTAGCTATCTTAAAGCTCTCTATCAGAAATGCTATTGTAAATGCTTTGATTAAAACCTGGTGGAATGAAAGATGCAAATCCAGTCGAATCCGGTTAATTGGACCACCGGTTAATGGGACCAGCCGCTTACTCTGACCAAATCCTAAAGTACCGAAATAAGTCCTATTAAATACGTGTAATGTTATTCGCTTATTTGGACCAAAATTCCACCTAATCAAACCAAAGAACATGAGAGCAAATAAGAAATATGTAATGTCCGTGATTACCAAAGAAACTCTTCCTCTCTGGCATCACTACCCGAAAACTCCCGAGTTTATCCCCAGCCCTCCACTGTCACCTACAGGTCTTTGCCTAACATTTCCATTTACTAAAAAAAAGAAGCCACAAGTCGCCACTTAGCCACAGCAAAAGCGCGTCAGATCACACTGGATAAGTTCTTCAAACGT
>JAVSBV010000097.1:1975489-1994596 GCA_033117975.1 Parotocinclus spilosoma
ATACCGTGGCTCTTGATACATCACAAACCTCCCACACTAAAATGACAGGTGTTTCAGTTTCATTGTCTAACCCCTGTGTATATATATACGTGTAGAATCTCTCATTCATTAATGTGTGAGATAGTGGCGACCATTGCTTATTAAAAATGAAATGAGAAAATTTGTGTATCGTAGATGGCGTGGATTTAAAATATGTTAATTAGGTACCTAAGTAGTGACAACATGTCAGTTTGTTAGGATATTAGAATATTTACATACAGTCAGCCATGGTGTTTGCTTTTATGTAAATACATTTGTTAGCCTTCTATAATAATATGGGACGTCATTGTGCTTAGATTTTTTAAAATCTCTAAAAGCTGGTACAGGCTCTAAAAGCCTGTACCAGGTCTAATCAGCTTTCAAAAACAAGTTAAATATAAATTAATCTCACTGTAAAGACCTGATTATAAAACAGTTTGTTTATGGCTTTTTGGGGCGGTTGGTTGCTTATTTATTTCAATTGAATATATGTTGCCATTGGGTGGAGGAGGGAAGGGGATTTGTGCACAAAGCCTTTCTGAGCTTTTTTTTTTTTACTTCTGCACATTCTGTATTTTTTTTTTCTATGGTGGTTTGTATTTACTGTACACTCTTATGCAAATAATAATAATATCGATAAAAATAATAACAACATCTGAATTCCTTAGGTTGGTGTGATTGATTTCTCCATGTACTTGAAAAATGACATTGATGATTACAGAAGTGAAGAAAGGTAAGGTTTTTGTTGCATTTCCACTCAATTTATTAAAATGCTTGTTTTATCCCTGTCTTGTACATAAGAAGAAACATTTGTATTACTTTTAGTCTAACAATACGCTTTTTCCAAAGGAATGGCCAAATTGCAGCAATACTGGATCAGAAGAACTATGTTGAAGAGCTAAACAGGCAGCTCAAGTATGTAACATTAGAATGTAGCATGTAATTTCATGCCACAAAGGCATTTAACATTTAATATGGCTGTAAAGATAAAACCAAACTGTTTTTGTGTTGCAGTTCCACTGTTCATGGTCTGCAGGGACGTGTGGACTCGTTAGAGAAATCCAATTCCAAACTCATCGAGGAGGTACACGAGACTTTCAAGAATGTACACAAAATCATTTATCTGCGATATGTTGATATGATATGTTATCAAGGCACCGTATTTCCCTGCAGTTGGCAATAGCAAAAAACAACATCATCAAACTACAGGAAGAGAACCACCAGCTCCGATCTGAGAACACCTTAATCGTCAGGAAGGCTCAGCAGCGTCTTGAGGTATTTTATTTTTCTACTGTGAAAAGTACTGTGGTTTCCGATGCAAGTTCTTGCTCAGGTGTGTTTACCCATATACAGAAGTGACATGGCAACATACACTAAATGGCCACTTTATTAGAAAGCAGCGTGTTGGATCCAGCTTGGAGTTTAGAACCGTTGCAGTTCTTCGAGCCATGGATTCTCCCCTGTATTGAAATGATTCTGCAGAGATATTGATCCATGTAGTTCTGGTAGCTTCTCACAGGTGTTGACATGCTCTAAACAGCCGTTCTACTGTCATCCCAGAGATGCACTACAGGATTACGACTGTGAAGGCCAAGGAAAACTTACTGCCATGTTCCCCTACACAGTGTGTCTTGTATCACTTCAGTGTTACTACAGCATTCCTACTAGCAGTGTGAATGCAAATTGAAAAGGCCCTGGAACAAGCATAGTTCTCATGGGGGTGCTCCCCAGGGGGGCTCTTTAGGGGGTAGTTCCTTTCAGATTAGTTTCTATAACCTATTGTGTGAAAGCGCCCAATTTTGGTTCCCAAAGTGCTTAGTGATTAACTGCTGAGAATTTATGTATTACTTAATAGTTCCTAAGACGCAAGTAATCATCAACTAAAACCAGTCATAGGTAATTAATGACTAACGAACAGCCTAATAACTATTAATTTGCATTGCCTTTGCAATCCTTATTGTGACCCAAATAAAACATTAAAAATATATGTTATTCTCATAGTGACCAGATTTTTTTTTCCAGAGGCCTTGTGCTTAATTAATAATCTGAATATAGACTCATAGTTGTATTTATACTGTATTATCACATTCTCTGTCACTCCTTTTTCTATTGAAGTATATTTAGGGAGTGTAATTTTATCCCTTTTAATCATAGTCATCAGAGTCATCAGAGGGCTGCATTGGGAAGCACTGCCGCCTCGCAGCAAGAAGGTCCTGGGTTCAATCCCAGGGTGAAGCGACTTTGGTCTTTTCTGTGTCAGCATGTGTTTACTCCTGGTAGTCAATTCCAACCAAGCAGGATCTGCATCATAATTTAATGTTTAATCCAACTAAACAAACTAATCTAAACTGTTTGTTTTAACTCCTGTTTGGTTGGTTGGAATTATGACCTGCAGCCATGCTGGCTCTTTGTTGATGAGCATACCCACTGCTGGGCTAACAGATCCTGCTGTGTTGTGTACAGGCTACACAGGGGGACGTATCCTGTGAATTAGACACATACAAACAGTCCCGGCAGGGCCTGGACGAAATGTACAACGAGGCCCGGAGGCAACTGAGAGAAGAGTGCCAGCTCCGGCAGGTCTGTTCTCATTTGAAGTGTTATGAATGTTTTTCACCCAGTTTTTTTTTCACATTGTGGCTATTTTGATTTCAGTTACAAGGCCGCAACACTGAAAGCAATGGAACACTGTTAATTGCAATGTGCACTTAGTTTAAGCAAAGCTTTTTAGCCAGAGGGTTGTAGGCATGATAAAAAGAAAGGTTGTTCCTGTCGTAGGACGTGGAGAATGATCTGGTGGTGCAGGTTAGCATGAAGCAGGAGATGGAGCTGGCCATGAAGCTCTTAGAGAAAGATATTCATGAGAAGCAGGACACTTTGATTGGACTTCGGCATCAGTTAGATGAGGTTAAAGCCATCAATGTGGAGATGTACCAAAAAATGCAGGTAATGTAACATGAAAACAGCTTGCATGTACAGTATGCCAGTTCGAACCTTGGGGCCAACAGAACGTATGCTTGTATTTAGGCCAGACTTTTTTAATTGCTTGTTCCTCGGATGTCCCTACGTAAGAATCTACTGAGGAGAAGTAGCTAAAAAATACAATTGTATTAATTTTTTTATTTCGACCATTGGTGCTGTGGCGGATCCAAGAAATAACAACAAAAAAATTATTTTGTATTCTTCAAATATGATCGTCGGCGGACCCGCGAAACAAGCATTAAAAAAGTCTGGCCTTATTGTCACTGCACTCTTGTCAGTACAGCAGTGGCAATGAGTTTAAACTCTCAGTTAATACTGATGGGGTAAATCATATCTGGCCAGAAACTGGCAGTGCTGTGCAAAAGTGTTAGGTCACCATTAGATTTGTTGTATTAGAAAAGATGTATGACTATATAACATATTGTTATTTTGGACATAAAACATTTCAACATGGATTTGTCACCTCATAATGCTCTTTTGTAAGTGTAAGGGGAGGTCACACTAAACCTGTGCCACTGTATCCTATAGAAACTTTTTTTAGGGTTATTTTTCTGTTTTCTTTAATACTATTTACACATTTCATGTATTTTGTATTCTAATAAAGAGACAGAGATATTGATATATAGTTATTGCTGAAACAATAGTATATCTAGACTAATGGTGACTTTTGCACAATACTGTGGTTCATTTATCCATTGGTAATGATGGAAGAATTATATATTTTACCATTCCATGCTTTGATGTGCGCAACTGTAATGACATAGCATAGTTTGTTAATGCCGTATATTCAGTCCTCAATTAATAATTAATCAATAATGAATTCATTTTTAATAAAAAAACTAAAGTTTGTCAATTTCTGAACCTTCCTAAATTGTAAAATCAGTAAATAAATAAGAATTGGTTCAGGTAATCACCTAATCAGTCGCAGAATGAGGTGTGTCTGTGCTGGATTTAATCAGATACATGTAAATCCATTGATTTTAAGGGAATTTGAAAATCTCTTATTTTCAATATTTTTATTTATTGTAAGTTGTTTGTTTTAAAGTAGCAACCACAACGCTAGTTTGTCATGCAGTAACAACCTGTCACCTTTTTATATATTTAGCTAAAGTTGCACATATAGGCAATTTCAACAACTTTTAACATCTCCAGCTTTTATTTATATTGTTGTGTTGCTAACCAAAGGCCACTGAGTAACTAATCTTTCCATGGCACCAGTCATCTGATGATTGCGTGAAACAGAAAAATGACATGATCGCAAGACTGGAGGAGAAAACCAACCAGATAACAGCTACCATGAAACAGCTAGAGCAAAGGTGAGTCAAGTCTGAATTCTGAATCACATTTTGTTTTGTGTAATATTGAAACCGTTCCAGTGGTGCATTTAGACTGGTATAGGATTTTTCATTCGAGTGGCACAGATTTACATTTACAGAATTGAGCAGATGCATTTATCCAGAACGACATTTTTACAATTCAGGCAATTGTGGGTTAAGGGTCTTGCTCAACTTTGCCAGCTTAGTAGAGGTGGGATTTAAACCCTGGACCTTCTGGTAACCAGTGTAACCACTACAGTATCGTACAGTACCTTAAACACTGTACAGTCCCATAGATGTTCTTCTAATTGCAGATTCTATAGTATATTTATACATTGTAACTCACTATCAACACTGAATATAACAAAAACCTGAAAAATTATTCCAATTTAAGTAGTAAAATACTGGGCTTGTGCAAGTGATCTGCCCATTTAGATTAACAATTATAAATTTGCTCGGGTACAACCAATTACCTTCCTGATCACACACCAGACTACTTGGCCTGTACCTGACATGAACATTTTGATCATTTCAGAATAAAATTTGCTGCTATTTGACAATTCCACTACTAGTAGTTCATGGTAAGACCAAGAATGAATCCTTAGTGAAAATGTACTTCCAATGGGCTCTGTAATAAAGCTGTGGAAAAGCATGTTAAAAGGAGGATACAAAATGATTTCAGAGGCTTTAACTGATGGTATATGGCACGACCAACACCCTTGTCCAAATTGGACCATCCATCTAAACTGAATGACTCTGTGTGTGAATGACTGTGAATGACTGTGTGAAGCTACCAATAAGCCAGTGGCATCTACACTGCTCAAAAAATGAGGGAGAATTTCATTAGGGCGTATTTCAAAATGAGAATTTCTGTGAACAGTATATATGGCTGAGATTTGTCAATCTGTGCGTGAGACAATCTCTCAAGCTTTATACAAAGCCGGTCTGTATGAAAGAATTGCAAAAAAGAAAACTTCTGAAAAAGTTCTATACAGAGTCACATTCATGATTCTGAAGCCATGTGGTAATTTCTAAATCAGCTCAGAGATTGAATGTTCGAACCAAGCATCATGTTAGATAAAAACTACCCAAAATACACCATAACTACTGTGAATGAATATGCTTTGGACTGAAAATGGATTTAAATGTGCAAAGCTGATGGCTGCATTTAAATCAAAGGGTGGCTCAATTAGGTATTAAATCCGTGATTTCTTTTTATCATGTTTCCAGCTTTGGGTTTTTTAATGACTTTTTAAATGCTGTATTTTCCATTACTTGTAAAATGTGTGCGTAAAGCTGAAAACCAAGAGATTCTTAAACTCCAAATATAATGTTATGTATAGTTTTATTTATATTAAGTAATTAATATGATGGTTTTCTGTAGGTGCTTGTATAACCCCAAGTCCAGTGAAGTTGGGACATGTGTAAAACATAAATAAAACCAGAATATGATGATTGATAAATCCATTTCAACACATATTCAATTAAATACACTACAAATACAAGATATTTAATGTTCAAATGAATAAACTTTTGTTTTTTGCAAATATTCACTCATTTTAAGTTTGATACCTGCAACACATCTCAAAAAAAGTTGAGACAGGTGCAACAAAGGACTGGGAAAGTTGCTCAAAAAACACCAGTTTAGAACATTCCGAATTATATATGGGTTGAAAGGGATTTTCAAATCTACGGATTTTTTAAAAATTTGTTTTAAACAATGTCAAAAAAGCATCATTGGAATTGGGGTTGTACATACATGTAGGCGTTTGAGCTGCAAAAGCACATTACACAGGGTGGAATTATACCTTTTAATAATTTAGTATGATGTTTTAATTGTGTCTTGTGTTATTTTGCTGCTCCACAACATTATATTACAAGTTCTTTGTCAGAAAGCTACCAACGATTCCAGGTTATACCTTTTTTATAAATTGTAAGTGCTTATTGTGGTTAAGTGAAACAATCTGGTGTCAAACAGTAATAATTAAAGTGATAAGGGAGATAAGTGAGTGTCAAATCATTATTGCCCGTACCAGTTGCCTATAGGCTGATAGTGCTCTATACAGAATGTAGTTGATATTTTGTTGGCACATTTTATGTCCTTAATATCAGATTAGTATTTTTTAAATGCCACAACTCGATGTCACACCCGAGTGCCTGAGTATTGTTTCTGCTCATGTCCATCCCTTTATAGCCACGGTGTACCGTCTTCTGTACCAGTCTACCATAATGTAACATGGTACTAAGTTCATATCATCTCAAACTGGTTTCTTGAACATAACAATGAGTTCGTTTAAATCAAATGGCCTCCACAGTCACCAGATCTTACATTAAATTATGTTATTTGTTTAATTTTACTATTACTTTAATATACTTTTAAGTAATTGGGTCCTAAGATGGGGCCCTTATCCTTCTATTTTCAGTTAGTTTTTCCTTTTCACTGTTGCCCTAGGTTTGCTCAATTTGGGATTGGCCTTTTAAGATAATATAATATTGTAAAGCTGGTTTGAGACAATGCTCCATTGTAAAAAGCACTATATAAATAATTTGAATTTTAATTTGCTGGAGGGTTGCATCATCAAGGTAGGGTTGTAAAGGGAAAAATGTTAACATGGCAATAACTTTTCTGTTTACTGACTGAATTGACATTTTAGGTTTATATGTAAATGTGGTTTGTTCTCAATGAACTGTCCATCATGTTATAAACAGATATTTGGCTGTTTGTTAATAGAACTATGATTGTTCTGTGATGGCTACTAATTCCAAAACGTATGTTTCTACTCTGAGGAAACTCGTGGGACTGTGGTAGCCTGGTGGTTAAGGTATCAGTTGTGAGTCGCTCTGGATAAGGGCGTCTGCTAAATACTGGAAATGTAAATGTAAATGTACACGTAAGCAAGTGTTGAAAGTGTCAGTCTGAATGCACCACTAGATAGGTTGTGCGTGTGTGTAGTTCTTTTTTCTTTTTTTTTTAAACATGAATAATGAAGCGTTGCCGACTTTCAGACTGGCATGCTCTGTTTCTGCACGTTTTGTTTCTCGCCGTTTTTTCTTTCTTTCATCTAACCACTCATGCGTTAGTGTTTTGTGTTTTTCTTTGGCTGTGTGGCATGGTGCTGTCAGAGCCCATCATGTCTCTGTCCACACAGACCACCCCTCCCTTACTTCTTCATTGGTTTACCGCCATCTTGTTTGTGCTTATTTAATAAATGCATTGCTTTAATGACTTTTCAGAGCTTTGGATGACATGGAAATTCACTGATGTTTACATCCTCTTTCCCTTTTTGTTCTTCCTTTTTCTTTTCCTCCCTTCATCCTCTACCCTATCAATAACACCATTTAACATCATTTTACACCGATATTAATGTCTCTCCTCACCGTAATGTTGGACTCTCCTGCTATATGGACTAAACGTAGTGATAAAGATCTGCTCAGCCAGACACGAACTCTCGCCATGTCGTTTGTAAAATGTGCCAGTACAGATACAGAACATCAGTACAAACTTGTTAAGGATATTTCCTTCTGATAATAAGACACACTCTTTGTCATGTAACGTAAACTGTATGGCAGTATGTGGTATTGTGGAAGTAATGGGTTTGCTTTATAGTGGCCTCTTTTTAGGTTTTCTAAGTGGCCGATGTTGTTCTTCAACATGATTATGTTTCCAGCGACGTTCTTTCTCTTGGTACTGCATACACACTAATGTACAATTTTGAAGACACAACTATGATTAATATTAATATCTGGGTCATATAAATAAATTTTGACATTTAAAAAAAATATTTACTTGTTACATTATTGAATATATTTTCTAAAACATGTAAATCAGCTCAAAACAAACCAAATAGTCTTTCTTCCGCTTAATCCACACGGGGTCGCAGGCTAGCCGGTGCCCACCTGGCAACTCTGGGCGCAAGGGCAGGAACAACCCAAGACAGGGCTCCAGTACATCGTAGGGCAGGCACACACGTGCACACACGCGCACACACGCGCACACACATGCACACACATGCACAGATCAGACATTTACAGACATCAATTAACCTAAGACGCGTGTCTTTGAAATGTGGAAGGAAACCGGAGTACCCGGAGTAAACCCACGCAGACATGGGGAGGACATGCAGACTCCACACAGAAAGGACCCAGGCCGCCCCACCCTGGGATTGAAACCGGGACCTTCTTACTGTGAGGCAGTGGTGCCGCCCACCGAACCTCCTGCCTAATATTCTAGCTGAGTAGTGCTAGTAGTCAGAAATCTAATAAGAGTTTATGTTCACACCACACACTCTTTAAAATATCAACATCTCATCAGAGAGCAGAGAGATTCTTGTAACTTTGATTGCTTGCAGCTGTCAAGAACCAAGCCACAGGACATTACATTTTGAACGGTAAAGGAGAAGACTTGAGGTCCCGCAGCTTCATCGACCTCGGCGTGGAGTGGGATTATGTGATCGAAGACGACGGCGAGACCCTGCACACCGAAGGGCCGCTACACGACGCAGTCATTGTTCTGGTAATTGCATTTTTTGTTTGCATAAGACGCCGTTTGGTGACACGCTTCGATTTTTAGAGCAATTCCGTTCACGCCGAGTTCATAGTTCTTCTGAAAGTTGTTATTAAAAAGGCAGACCGTTCACGACCCGATGAGGAAGTGAACAGCGCTAATGTCCGGAGACCTCCTGTGGCCTGCCATCTCGTTACATTTTTTCTGAAAAGAAACCGTTTGGCATCCTATCTAGGAAGGGTTGCTAGGCAACAGGTGCTATCGCTGGTAATATTCTTGATCAGGTCACACATCTATAGAGTATCTTATTTCCTCTCTTTATTCTTTCTCTCTTGCCGTGAAAAACGGCCGCCTCGTTCGTTTTCCTCTGACCGAGCAGCGCTTTGTCCTTTCGGTTTTTTTGTGGAGCTTAGAAATGGAGGTTCCACTCAGGTTCCACAGTGGGTTATGTGCTATCTGTTTAGCCATAGCATCAGGACTAACTAATGAATGTCCTATAAACTGATTGGGAGTGGAAGTTTGGGGGTGTAAACTTGAGGATTATAAATCAGGAATAAGGTTGGAAGGGATGAATTGTTTAAATGTTGTTATTAACGTGAATGATATGATAACAAATCAACATTTTAATAGAGTTCACTTGTTTTTTTATTTCAGCACAAATCTATAAAGTTTTCTAATATAGAAGAATATCACCATCTCAAACCGTGCTCCATCACAGAGTTTCAGAACTCGGAACATCTGGTTCAGAACTGCCCTCTGTCTGTTCTCTGGGTTAAAGACTGGATGTGGTTCTGTCCATTTCTAAAGGTTAAAGTCCAGGCTCAGTGTTTCCCAAGATTAAAGTCCCGGTTCTGTTCGTTTTCCAAGATTAAAGTCCCGGTTCTGTTCGCTTTCCAAGATTAAAGTCCCGGTTCTGTTCGTTTTCCAAGATTAAAGTCCCGGTTCTGTCCGTTTTCCAAGATTAAAGTCCCGGTTCTGTCCGTTTTCCAAGATTAAAGTCCCGGTTCTGTACGATTCTCAGGATTAAAGTCCCGGTTCTGTTCATTTCTCAGGATTTAAGTCCTGATTCTGTATGTTTCTTAAAATTAATGTCTCAATTCTGTACGTTTTCCAAGATTAAAGTCCCGGTTCTATACGATTCTCAGGATTAAAGTCCCGGTTCTGTCCGTTTCTTAGGATTTAAGTCCTGATTCCAACTTTTTCTCCAAGTGAATGAATCTAAAGTAAACATGATGCACACACAGACACACACATATATGTGTCTTCCTGTATTTGAGGGGACTTTTCCAGACATTTTACTGCAGATTATTATTGGTATTGTGCGAACCAGGCGAATGCCCACAAAAGGTAACAAAAATGTCAGACCTTTTTATACTTGTGGGGACATTTGGATGTTACAATGACACAAAACTGCCCCTTTCACACACAGTCTAAGTAATAGACACGAATGAACTAAATAATTATTTAATTATATTTAATTATATAAGTATAATTATATTAACTTCTTAATTGCCCTGCTTAAACAATGCCCAGGCTGCACATGACCTAAATACGTGGTCACACAAAAAAGATCATTTTCCTCTTTCATTTTAAAATGCAGGCAGCCTTTATAAACAAATAAAAGCTCCTTTTCTCATAGGAACTATCCTAGTGTCTTATAACATAAAAAAAAATGGGGCAAACGTTGTTTGTGAGGACATTCTGTCCCCATAAAGTGATAGAAAAGCTTTATTATACTCCGAGATTATAAGACTGTACGTCATCATGGAATAGTAATGATATACCTGGACAGTCCAGCGTCCTGTTGTATATTTGTTTTGAACGCACAGTCGGTTCTCAAGTCTAATTCTCTTGCTTAAATGCAAAGCTACACTGCGGCCAAAAATGAGGAGACATTTCATTAGCGGATTTTTGCGAGCAGGACATTTACGCCTCAACAAACAACATGTATTTATTTGCGTCCATTTTTAAAACCCACTGCCTCCAATGGCAATTTGAGAGACAGAAAAAGTGTTACTTTCATTGCAGGGGTGACTCATTTCAGACTGTTAGTGCTGTTTTAAATGGTGCAGCCACCTGAAGGTTTATCCGGACTGCGTCCATTGGCACAGAAGAAACCAGAGTTTTAAAACATTTATCCGTTTTCTTATCTGTTTAAAACACAGCAGCCTGTAGCAATAATGTGCATGTATTTTTCCAGCAGTTGCCCATGTGGATTAAGCGAAAGCTACCTTAAACATACTGGGAACTGCTGTTTAGAGAATATGCTACTCTAATTATGTTTACTATAAGAGGATTCAATGCTAGCGTAGATTACCTTTACATGAAATGTTTCATAGTCTTTTACTTCTACATACAAAAGCGCTCATGGATTCTAAAATCTGAGAAATGACAATGCCCTCTGACCCTCCTAAATCTGTTTTTCCTTTGTTATAGATTATACCGAAAGATAACGACACCAGGTCAACGCTGATGTATAAATACATAATTCACGAAGACTCGGTCCCCGTAAACAACAACAACGTTATTCAGGAGGACACATACGAGTGGGCTTTAAAGAGCTGGTCCCAGTGTTCGCGCCCCTGCTCTGGAGGTAGGCGTTACTTCACGCTTTTGTTCTTGGCGCTTTCGTTGCCGAGCTTCGTTGAGACGTGTACTGCAGCGACCGAAAATATATCGTTTATTTTTCCGACATCAGGATTCCAGTTTACCAAATACGGATGCCGTAAAAAAGGGGACAGTAAGATGGTCCACAGGAGCAACTGTGACATCAGTAAGAAGCCCAAACCTATCCGCAGGATGTGCAATCTTCAAGACTGCACACAACCACAGTGAGTAGATTTTATTAATCTTACAGTCAGGGATCAGTAGTCTCATGTCACTCATTATTCCATGTCAGTCATTCTGCAATAGTGAAACTTAATAATTTAATACATACAGGTAGGTAACGAATGATAAGAGAAAAATATGGGGGATATATGCAAAAGTTTTGAACTTTGCGTAGATAACTTTTAAAGCGCAAGAGATATTGCAAATCTGATCACTGCAATCGAATTCTGAGACAATTCTGATCTTCTTTGATATCCTACATGACCGTCCTTCGATTGGGAAAAATTTGCCCTTGATCCAATATGGCGGCTTTCAAGATGACGGCCATGTTCCAGACATAGCCTAAAAGATAGGACCCCCTTACCCATTACTTACTGGAGTATTCAGATATGTTATTTTCCCTGTGTGGGTGTCCTGTGACTTTTGACTCGCCCTGTATATTATATTAATATATTAAACACTATTTCATATAGGGTGCCCTACGATGGATTGGGGTTGTTCCCGTCTAGGGTTCTTCCTGCCCTTGCACCCGGAGTTGCCGGGTAGGCTATGGAACCATTATGACCAAAAATGAGGAGATACTTCAAAATGAAACATCCCATAATTAAATATCCCCTAATTTTTGTGACCGTTGTTCCAGTATAGTCCAATGATAAGCAAAGATAAACGATTTTTGACATTTCGCTTCCCTGAAAGTTTCCTTGTATGAACGTGGCATCCATTGAAGGTTGGAAAATCCTACCTTTTGTTGTAAGTCTATGCCAGCGATCACATTTTTGTATGCGCCCTTTTTTCGGTGACATCCCGGGGCTTTTATTGCCGACGGACGAATAAGGAGGAAACCCCTGAGGTAACGTAGCCGGTCAGGGAAATATCAGGGTTAAAGCTTTGCCTCTCCCCGTACCACCGCTTAGCGTCACTCCGCTCGGTTGGCTGCTCCGTTTGGGACGCGCCCCGACGCGGCTTCTTCCAGTGCTCTCAGCGCACCCGCGCTTGGGCTCGCCCCCTGGTGTTCCGGAGCTCCTCCGTGCCACTCGATTTGGGAAGCTTCCCAAATCTCACCACTTCTCTGCCCTCTGTATTACCGCCAACTCCATTCCCACTCGGGACGCACCACAGCTGCGTATTTTCCCTTTTGCGTTTTGTAGTTTGGAGAGCTTTTTGCTCTGCCTTTTTGGTTATTCCTCATTATTAAAATACGTCGTTCGACCCCCACCCCCGCATCCTTGGGTCCTCCCGCCAGTATCATAACAACTTTGTTTGCAAATCTCCAACCCAATTTTTCAAAAGTCTTCAAAGAAACGGTATACCGACATTTACTTGCGTCCCACCGAACTATTAATGATGCAATTTAATGAATTTATTTTTTCACCGATTGCCTGTTTTTTTTAATTCATTTGTCTATGCTCTAATATTCTCCATGTCATGGACTGGACCTCATTTTTACTCCCAATAAACCAGACGTTATGGACGGCAGCTTGAGCTTTCCAAACATTTGTTTCGGTGGGGATTAACGGCGAGCGAGATTGGACATATCCAAATTAGTACACGGTAGAAAGGAAATAGCGTACTTTCTATTTTTGATTTCACCTTCTTTTTTTTTTTTTACCTTTTTCACCTTTTTTACTCGTTTTTAAAAGCAATTCACAACAGCCATTGTTACCGTTTCTCTCATAATGGGTGGATGTTGTTTCAGCACATCTCTTCCTCGTGTGTCAACGAATTGAAACCTTTGTTATTGCAAATTGCTTTTTGCGCTTCTGAAATGGGATATAAGTGAGAGCGTTAGACCAAAGAGCCTGTCCTTTTTCGAGCTTATTTACCACTCAATCCTTAGGAACCCAGCCAGGTGAAGAACTACGCCATTAAACTCTCCAGCACAGGACTTCAATAGCTGTCGGAGAACAAACAAGGATTAGAGAATTGCCGAGAAATTCGTATGCCATTAGGCCAGACATTTTTTAATTGCTTGTTCCTCCGATGTCCCTACTTAAGAATCTACTGAGGAGAGAGGGAAATTTTTTTTTTTTTTTTTTAGCACTTTTCAATTTCTCGAGGACTATGTGAAATCAATACAAGGAAGGAGGAAGTAATAAAAAATAATGTTTAATTTAAAAATAACATTTATTTAACCTACAATTAATTTAAAGTGAATCTGGAAAATTAAATGAATTTCATTAAATGAACAGAAGAAAACCATTGACTCGCCACCGGAGGGAGGAAAAAGCTGAAAATTCATTTTTAATTTAATTTAATTTAATTTAATTGAAACTATTGGTGCTGCGGCGGATCCGAGAAATACCAAAAAATATATATATTTTCTTTGTATGCTTCAAATATGATCGTCAGCGGATCCGCGAAACAAGCAATAAAAAAAGTCTGGCCTTAGCTGTGTTTCATAATTACTGCGATAGGGTGGTGTTCAAGATCCGGGATCAGGTAGAGGGTTCAGGTCTGGACGCTGACACGGTCGGACCCATGATCAAGACCCTAAACCATTGATTGCTTACACTGTACATTCATTGCTTAAATAACTGGAATATCCCTGTTTGGGGCAGTTTCTTAAATATGACAATTAAGTTGCAATTTATTTGCCAGTGGATCTTAGTCCAGTTTTTAATACAGAACCATTTCCAAAGTATTTCAAAAGATACAAAAAAATGTTTCTTATTTTTGGGTAATTCCTTCTCTTTGTGCCTTATTTTGAGCTGCCCCATTTCTGCAGTGACAAGAAATAACTTTCGGGCTTTTTATTAAACAATTCAGCAAGCGATTTCAAGACTTTTAAGAGCTGCGTAGGACATTTCCACACTAATGTCATAGTCAGATGGAGAAGACCTCATAGAGTGAGCTCCCGGAGCAGAAATGTCTGTCACGAGTGAGTCATTCAAAACAAAGTTCTTGCATTTAAACCTCGATGGTTTAAAACAGCAAGAGAATAAAACAGCTAATAAAAGAGTTCAACATGCTGCTGTTTAAATACAAACGCAATGCTATTGTGCTAACAGTAAAACCCGAACACATGGAGCAAAAAATGCAAATGATTCACTGTTATTTATTTCATAATATTCAAAACATTTATATATAAAATGTTGAGTGTGTTAATTAATATGGAGCTCCTAAAATAGTAGCTCACTTTATAAGTGGTAAAAACAAAATGACTAGTAAAAAAAACAATAACAATAGTCAAATTATTCATTCTATCATTCATTATCTTCTGCTTAATCCTAGATGGGGTACCAATCCATTGTGGGGCACACATTCACACACTAAGGGCCTTTTTTTTAAAAGACGCCAATTAACCTAACACGCGTGTCTTCGGACTGTGGGAGGAAACCGGAGTACCCGGAGTAAACCCACGCAGACACGGGGAGGACATGCAGACTCTATACAGAAAGGATCCAGGTCGCTCCACCCTGGGATTGAACCCGGGACCTTCTTATTGTGAGGCAGTGGTGCTACCCAAAATGAATACAGCATTTCAGTGGAAGCAACAGTATATTTAATGTGACCCATTGCAAATTTGATGTATACAAATCATAATTGATGCACTACTTTGATCTTTGCAAAGGTTTGGCCATCTTTGATGAGTCGTTTTGGGGTTTTTTTTTTAGCAGAGATGATGTAGATATTTATATAAATCAACAAAAGTTGAAATTGAATGAGAAATGATTTATTTCAAGCTTAAAAGCCGTTATTGCGGCTAGTGGACACGCCAATGGTGACCACTTATTAAATGGCAGATCCTTGATGTTACAGTGCTGGTTAATGGATTCCGCCTTTTTGCCAGGATGTGCATTCGAGATGGGCTGCTTCTGCCAGGCCGGTGGAATTTGGCAGAAGCTTGATGTTCCTACAATAAATACAAAAAACATTGACACACAAAATTAAAATCAATACAGAAATGCCATTATTATAAGAAATAAGTACATTTAAATGGTCAAGACAATGTTTGTGTAGTACAGTCCATGCTCTAAGCTACACACTATCTAAGTTCTGTAATTAGGGTCTACTTTGACTAACCTGGACTTATTAAAACCCCAACCACTCGTGGTCGAGGAGTTCCCAGAGGCTCGGTCGGTCATCAAGCTGTTTCTCAAGGCAGCTCCTGATCAGATTGCAACAGGCTGTGTAGAGACAGAAATATGATCAGAATCTGAATTTGTTTCTTTTCTGTCCGTTTAATAACTCGTACATTTTCTTACCTGCAGACAGGTCACGAGTAAACTTCAGGTCTCCCTCTAGGATCTGCTTTACGCTCCGAAATGGCAGTTCACCACAGAGTACCTCATACAGGAGGACGCCCAGGCTCCAGACGGTAGCAGGACACCCGTAGTATTGACGGTGTGTGATCATTTCGGGTGAAATGTTAAACCAGGTGCCTGAGTAAAAGAGAGCAGGATCAGGAACAGCACTAAAGAGCTTTAATCTGGTCCTGTAACTATTATTCCCTCTGATTCACTTACCTGCATACTCCCTGTATGGGGCGCTCTGGAGCAAGTCACTGCAGCCAAAATCGATAACCTTGATGGACAGGTCATCAGGATTGACGAGGATGTTCTCCGTTTTGATGTCATTGTGGAGAACACCCCGTGCGCTGCAGTGACTCATTGCCAGAACCACCTGCGACATGATGATCTGGGCCACGTCTTCAGACAGTGGCCCGTTCTTAATAAAGGTGGCCAGGTCCATACAGGGGCTGGGCTTCTCCATGATCAGTATGAGGTACTTTGGGTGATCGTACCATTCGATAAGCTCAATGATGTGATCACACCGTGGTGACCGGGAGACCATCTGCATTAAGGCGACCTCAGATGGTAGAGAGTCTGCCTCACCAGGCTGAGATTAGAACAGACATGGTTATAGGTCGTCTATAAAGAGTTAACGAAAGCCAAGCCTTCTAATTAGTGTATAGTTACTTACAATGGTAATGTATTTCATCATGGGCTGCTTTTTGATGTATTTAATCGCAACCTATTTAAATATACAAAACAGAATTAGGCCCTGCGTCCATCAGAGGAAGAAGAGAAGCTAAAGACAGCTCGGTGGGGATCTTATTGTTCACCTGTCTGCCGTCTGCCTTGCAAACGCCTTCATAGACCGAACCGTAGCCTCCTTTCCCGAGCTCCTTCCCAACGGTGTACTTGGACCGAATGCAGTCTGCAAAAAAAGAGAATGTTATTTATTTATACAATACAACTTAGATTTTTTGAAAGCTGTAAGTCTGGACATACCAATGGTAGGAAAGCTGCCATTTTGGTCCAAGGGGGTTCCTGCCCTGCTCTCCAGATCTATTATTACACACAAACCATATAAATACTGTCACAGAGCAATATTTAACAGATATTAGAAATGTATAGGAGGCTTATATAGCCTGTTTGTGTGAATTTGGACAGACCTTTGCAGGGAGAGCTGGTCCCAGGGTCCACACAGGAGCCTGAGCTTCTTTGGGCCGGGTCCAGAGCACCTGTGCTGGTGGTCTCTGTGCCCAAGTCATCTGTTTAAGAGTACAGCAGTATAATCTTAGTGATTTCTACATCACAAACTTAATGAATTTGACTATAAAGCATGTTTGTGTGAGTTTGGACAAACCATTACAGGCCGGCAGGATTCTTTGGACAGACAAATTTCTGCCTTATAACGTTTTCCTTGCCACTGTCACCCCAGTCTTGCGCAATTGGGGTTTGAGCTGCTTAGAGACGCTGCTCTGCTGTACAAAGTGCTCCAGAAATAAATGTTTCACCGTTTCAGTGGCAGTATATCAAAACATTTCTCACTCTGTATTATTTATGTTGTAAATAGGAATAATCTAATATTGCTTTTTAATGATGACTGTTTCTTGTTTTATCATCACTTTTATAGTCAATTTAATTTCAATTTTTGTCGTCTCTCATCACATGGCTCGTATGTACGGAAGAAAAAATACTGCTCCACTTTTCCCTTAAATAAACACATTTCACAACGCTCTGAAATGAGCCCCAACGCAGCTTGATATCATTGAGGATTTTATAGCCCATTTCAAGTGCAGATATGAACTCGAGTATTCCTTAATCATTCCCCCGAGTGTGTGGAGTGCGATTGAGCAACGAGCACATGAGCGTCAGTCTGAAAGTACTTTAGCACGTGTATCCCGTTCATGACGAATGTGCTGTTAACGTTTTTATACCGTCTGTCTAGCACTGGCAATTCTTAGTCCATTAGTGAAACCGTACACCTTAGCGACCGCGTACGGTACGGCGTAGTAATTAACGCAGAAATTCATGCCATTAATATGAATGCACACAATACTGGGCTTGTTTTTTTCCCAGACGGCCTGAGGTACCTTGTACTATCAACACTTTATTATCAACTCCCAACATCTACAAGCATCAGTGCTGCACACAAGCATGCTGTAAACACTGCTGACCCAGAAACAGGGCATGAGATACAAAACCCTGTGTAAGTCTTTTAACCTGTCATATGTATGGAGCCATTCGTCATTGCCTGTATGTACACAAAGCATTGCGTTCAAACCAGTGTTCAGAGCACCAGCAGAACGAGGGTTCACGAGTCGGCCAGCAACGTGAGCGATGGAGAAGGCTCTCTGGATTGTCTTGTGGATAATATTGGTCGTTTGCCCGACTGAAAAAGCTCGCTGGTGCATCTAGTCCAGTGGCAAAGCACAGCTCAATGCAGGTGGTTTGCTGCAAGAGGGATGTTGTTCAAACACAAGATTTGGAGCGTCTCGTATTGTACTTTGGAGACGCTGAAAACATTTACGCTTCTGTTAACCCGATGGAGGTGTAACCCAGGTTGAGCAGAGCCTTACTTCAAACGTCGACGCGAGGTCTGGTTGAGCGTAACGTCTACATCAGAGGACGGCCAGATAACAGCCACAGTTTCTCTCACACACATGCGCTTGTACACGAGTGGCAACAAGTTACCCGCGATCCCCCAGGGAGTGAGAGCAGTTGGTCATCTTGCATAGCCCAGCCAAAATCTAGGGTAGGCTCCAGTGTCTGTGCCGAAAGCAGGTGGTGCCCACATCTTAGCTGCTGTAAGTCATAATAGCCTCAGTTGTTTCTAACATTGTGTCATGTAATGTGGGACATTTTGCGCATTACGGCTATCACAGGCATTAAGAAAAGCAAATCTATTTATTGATAGAGTTATATATACAATTTTCACAATAAAGGTCATATTTTCAAATGAATATGATGCGATTCGATTAAAAGGATTTGATTTGATTTCAACCTAATCAGAAAAGCACCTAAAAAAGTCAAAGAAAAGTGTACATTGATGCAAATGAGATGCAAAATCAATGATGGTGAATCCAGTTAATGGAACCACATCGGGACGTGATCGTTTTGGTCCTAATAACCGGCTGGTCCGATTAAACGAAAATGCCCTATGTTACAAGACGGGACGTGCTATGTAACATATTAAATGTTTATTAAACCTTTATTGTACGATTTACAC
>JAVSBV010000097.1:1994696-2012840 GCA_033117975.1 Parotocinclus spilosoma
TGTGTGTGTGTGTGTGTGTGTGTGTGTGTGTGTGTGTGTGTGTGTGTGTGTGTGTGTGTGTGTGTGTGCCCTACTATAGATTGGCACCCTGTGCCGCCGGCTAGGCACCGGCTCTCCCATGACCCTGACTAGGAACAAGTGTTTTAATGCTTTGTATTTGGATGTGTCAATTTGTTGTTGTTTTTTTTCACAGCACCACTGTAGAAACTGTGGCGAGATCTTCTGCAATGCTTGCTCGGATAACGAGTTACCCCTCCCTGCTTCCCCGAAACCTGTCCGAGTGTGCGATACGTGCCATGCTCTTCTCCTTCAGCGATGCTCCTCCAATGCCACGTAAAACACACAACTGTGTGCTGCCAACACAGCCAGCAATGGCTTGAACTCAGACTACCACGTGTTACTGCAGCATGTCAAGTTCAGCCTAGCTGCACGTGTCTCTGTGTTTAAAGTTTACATTTCTTTGACGAACCGCGTGCGAGTACAGGTACAGTTTAAAGTGTTCAAAAACAGGTGCGTTTGCTAAACATTTGTGTCAGGTTTGATCATAACTGATAAATAGGTTTGAGCACTAAAAGCAAGCAGCACTAATATGCAGTAATGTTCCGGTCAATACAGCATTATTACAGTATTAGGAACACACATGGAATACAGTATGTTCTAATTCAGTCAAAACGTAAATGATGAGTTCTGAGATTTTAAGATGCCATAAATTATTTAGGCTCTGAAGCCAATAGTAACAGGATGTCCATGCCAGGCTAAAGGGCAAAGCCTTTTCAAAACCATTAAGCACTAATGTTTTCAATGCTGCTCAAGTTCGAGTCAAATCGAGTATCTAAGGAACAGCACATTCCAAATGTCCAGCATACGAGTTTGTACAATTTTGTAAAGTATTATTTCACACTATAGCACAGCCTGGGCTCAAATCAGACCTGCGAAGATGTGCGTTTTGTAAATATAGAACCAGATTGTTGCTCGCTTTAAGTATTTATAATTGATTTTGATTTCCATTATAAACTGTTAAAAGAAGTTACTGAAGTGACAGTAGGTTTCTAATGTGAAGTATATGGAAGTGTATCTTCAAGTACTAAAATTATTAATACTTTATACCAGTTTGTGTGTCTGTTTCTATTTATACAGCTAATCCCCATTTTTTATGGCCCGACTTTCATTTCGACTTGATAATAGGAATCCAATAAAACACACATGGCAGAAACTGTACTGAATTTAGAATAGAATTTACCAAGGAGACACAATGTGCAGTACTATTGTCTCCTGTGCTAAATGAGGAACATGGCAGGAATGATGAGCACTGGAAAATGTACTGAGAGAGAGCCTCGGTCACAATTAAAATCGTTTTTGTTTTTCCCTTTCCATACATTATCCAATAAATTACATGGGATAATCAATACTTTATTACAAAATGTATTTGTTCATATTTGCCCACATTAAGTTTATTAATACGTCAAGCATGTTTAAAGTACGCTATGCTACGATATATACATTCTAGAAAGGTTTACAATTCCTTCCTTGGTTTACAATACATTCAATTTACGATGGATGTTGGAACGTATACCCAGCATAAATGGGGGACTGACAGATGAGGGAAAACTTGTCTTTATAGTGTTCGACGTTTTAAAAAAAAAATCTTATATCAATCTTGTAACGACAATCACAGAAAAGTTTATTCTGAAATCAACACTTTTGTTACTTTGGAAGTTTTAAATTTAGTGGACAAGAAATTATTAAATTAACAGCATTCATCTAAAAAGGAACTCTGCAGTTAAAACAGCTAGCTTAGAAAATAGTTAACAGTCAGAACAATGTTCTTTGCTGGGGATAAAGGCTCACAAATCTTACTTAACAAAGATGGCGGCCCATCACAGTGTCCTCCGAGGCTGCAGATCTACGTGGATGTGACGAAGCAACACAAGTAGAACTAAAACAACTGAATATAAAATCTGATAAGCAAAACATACAGTAGCTGGTCATCTTGTATATATTCTTCATATATAACTTTAACTCCACTCTTAGACTGGAAAATATTCTGGTTCAGATGCACATAGGTGAAAACATTCTAAATACAAAAAGACCGTCCAACTTCCAGCTGATTTCTTTTCCCATAAAACTAGTTCTCTTTTCAGTACATGCTCCTCTGTCCACTTCGCGAGCCCATTCCTCCAGAGTTGCCGTAGTAACCGCCACCACGACCTAGTCACATAATGCAATTTAAGAACAAAGGGAATAACAAAAAATAAAGATGAATTAAATGTTATATTTGGATGCATTGCTTCTTAAATCCGAGAACCCTTTAGTATGTTTCTGCATCAATTTCCTAAACATCAAAATTAGTTACATTTTTTTAAAGAGAATACAAAGAAACAGTTCAAATATTATATATGGTTATTTATTTATTGAGGGAAATGGTCCAGTATTACAGGAGTGGCAAAACAGTGTAAACCTTTACCTTCGGTATCTGTTGTAAGCGCTTCTGCAACTAAATATCTTTCTTCACTTAATCAGCAATCCTTGGCTGACTTGAAGTAAATTAAACTGAATTTAGCTAATTCCTCTAAACTGAACACCTTCAACTCTGGGATGTTGGTGGATTGCATCACAAACTGCTCACTTTCATGGTAATTCTTGGGTTATGGCTTTGACTTGGACCTTAAGTTAAAGACTTCAAAGTCGTAAAGTCCAGATTCAGATTCAAAACACAGAATAACCGCCTCGTTTATCAGAGAAAATAAGTAATAGTGTAGTCGTCTTAACAGATCAAGAGATCCCTGCTTCTGAACTTGGGACTCTACCTTTGGCATGTCCTCCCCACGTGCCTGTATGGGCGTCTTCTGTCCACAAAACATTTCCCAATAGCAGAAGGGCAACAGTGTTCTTTCTGGAGAGCAGTAGCTTTCTCCTTGAAACTTTGCCATATGCACCACTGTTGTTCAGAGTTCACTTTATGGTGGTAAAGAGGCCTATAAATGCTACGAAGTTTCCCTGGATGCTTTCTGACCTCAGAGACTTTTACACACCTTGCTTGTGAAGTGATATTTAACCAACCACTCCTGGGGAGATTAACAATGGTATTTAATTGCCTCCATTCTTACACAATCTGACTTCCGTACCAGCCTGATTATCAACAGCTCTTATGTTTGTGTAACTGCTAATCCTACAGCTTCACATAGTCTTGCCACTCACAGAAATAGAACATAGGGAATCACGGTACTCAGCAGTGTTTTGTCTATACTTTGTCTATACTTTTTCCTCCACTTTTAAAACATATGTGAAAGTCTGATTAAATTTTGCATTGTATTTATGCAGAAATACAGAAAAAGGACTCAAAGGATCACATACTTTCAAAACTATACAAGTATTAAAACTTGATACTGACCCATTTCAGATGATCCACTTGAGGTGGAGTTTAAGAACAGCTCTATGTAACGATGATCTGTGGGTGATAAATAAGTACAAAACATGGAAATTGTGGAAAAACACTGAATATTTTCTTTAATTTAAACACTGGTTTTATTCTTCAAATTAGAAAGTACATACGCATGTGATTCTTGTCTTTTGACATGGCTGATACTGCATCCTCATGAGTCGCAAACTCTACGTCTGCCTCTCCCGTGGATTTGCCGTTGGGTCCGACATCAATGTGCACACGTATTGGATTTAGTGGGGCGAAGAACTGCAAAAGGGAAGACTTTACTTTCAAGTACAAGGGTTGTGCTCTACTTCTTTTGATGACTTGAGTAATCAGAAAATGGGAAACCTCCAGGTTTATGTGATTCAAGTGATCGAATTTCTACTTTGCAACCTCCCAATTATTTCACAGAAGAATACAACTTAAACTTCAAACATCAATATAAAATAAACAAATACTTAAGTTTAATGAAGTATATACTGTATTTTATAGTATCCATAAAGTATTTAGATAGACATGTTGCTGCATTTAATGCCAATGTCACTAGACCCCACGAGAAAACAACCCCAGGGATCAATGAAAAAGGAGACCATATAAAGTCAAATCCATAGAATAAGTGCACCTAGTAATCATGTCAGTTACACTAGTGTGCATGTGAAAACTGATTGAAATTGGGTAACTGATATACGTTATAAAAATTCAAATTACTGGAATAAAATATATCTCTCCTTATCGGACCTCTTAATCTAATTTCCAGATCAGAAAATTCTGTTTACATGAACACTTCAGATAACTTTAGAAATCAGACTATGATAGCATTATTAAGGGCATGTAAACGCTCTCAATGGTAGCAGAGTTACACAATGGCCTTAAATTTCTATATTTAGCTTTATTTGCTCATACCAGAAAGCTAATAGTAAGTGGGTTTTACAGGAAGATAGTGTCATATCTTACATTGGCAATGTCTGACTCAGTTGCACGGAAAGGCAGGCCTCTCAAGTGCACAAAGTGACCACCATGAAAGCCTGATCTGTTGTCCCCTGAGCTGTAGCCAGAACCTCCCATTCCTCCTCTTCCTCTGTCCCTCACACGTTCTTCAAACATCCCATTACCAAAACAATAATTGTCAAAGCCGTTGTAGTTGTCAAAACCACCATAACCTGCAATGCAGAGAACAGCCGTTACTACCATGATCATGTTGAGACTTTATTACACGTTGATACATGTATAGTCACCAGCTGAAAAGGCCCAACAACCAACAATAACGTTTTGCAGTCAGTAATGTCTTTGCAAACAACTGTTTTCAACAAGCACGAAAATAAGACATGTCACACAAGTTACACTCGAGATCACCAAGTCAGGTAAGTGTATTTTAGTTTTTAGTATCACACATGACATCAGCTTTTTTCAGCAGACCTAAGGCTACTCAAAACACACCAGCCTTGTAACTGGAAACAGCTGCACGCCGGTCCCAAGCCCAGATAAATGGGGAGGGGTGGAGAAAGAAATGGCAAACTACTCCACTATCCTGTCGAAATACTTGATGGATCAAATCGATGAAGGACAGAAATGTGTTGAGATCGAATACTGAAAAATATTGCACATAATTTTGATATCTTGATGTTTTGGCCATATTTGATAAAAAAAACTGGCAGCTTTAATATTTGTAGTACTTAAAGGGGTCGGTTCAGAAATGGTTTGCATAGAATATCTGTAACATGAAAATACAAGAATTTTAGTGGGTCATTGCATAGTTTAGTACTGCAAAGAAATGCATGATCAGTATAATGCAGACATTAATTATTGTTTCGATTTCTAATTGATGCAAATTGCAAATTGACAGCAAACAAATCTCACCCATTTTGTTCAGGGCCAACATGAACACTGTTTGATATTTGATTTATTTATTTTCAGACTGACATGTAAATGTACTATTTATTACATTTGAATCCATTTGAAATATAAGGTTGATTGTCATTTGGCACATCTGTTGCACTCTGAATAGCTGAAACCACAGACATGCAGTTACTAAGATAAAGAACGCAAGATTTCCTGACCAAAACGAGCAGCACAATTTGAGGCAGTACAAGGTAGTGTGTTTAGATTAAATTAGGATATATCAGTACATATATATAGAAAAACAAATTATGAATTATGCCTGTATACATACCACCACTGTAACCGCTTCCACTACGCATCTGGTCCATGCCAGTACTTCCTCTTCCAGGTCCGGGACCGAAATATCCCCCACGGCCCATCACTGGCCTATCATATGGGCTAGGTCTCTGTGGCATCATCCTTCGGGGCACCTCATAATATGCGCGGATTTCATTTCGGCTGCTTTTGAAAATCTCTATGTACCTAAGTTTATTGAAAAGTACAGAATTAGCACCATATAAGCAGCACGTCAGGTTGAACTTGTTTGAAAAAATTAGGAGTGTTTAGAAGGTCAATGTCCCAAATCCCTTGATTTGTCTAACTACCTCAGAAACACAAATAAGTGAAACTTTAAAATCAGGAGGGGAAAAAAGGGCCTAATGCTACCCTCACTGCAATAATTAAATATGAAAGAGTGTAAGTGTTTTAGTACAAGGTTTCTCTGAATATTATCTTAGCAAAGGCTTTCCCCACAATAAACAAAATTAAGATACAAGTCATTTTCTACCCAGGTAACAACATATAATAAACATGCCAAGATTAACAAAAGACTAACTTTTTCTAAAGCAGAAAGATGCATAAACCCCAAGCCCACATTACACCCAGTCCAGTCTTGCCAGCCCCACCTGTGCCCTATTCTTTCCTTGTGTTTCCCCAGAGCTTTTTCTGCTATCTCCTTTGAGGCAAACTGCACGAAGGCTTCCCCTGTGCTCCTCCCCTGGTAGTCCATCGGCAATGTAATCCCATTTGGCACGATTTTCAACCCTTTAACCCAAGGACAAATAACCCCACAAAGGGGGACATGTTAAATAGCAATATTATCAGGTGTAGAAAATAAAACCCCCCAGTTTTGTCCCTTAATCATACCCTATATATTAAAATGTCATAAAACACGAGTACAAATCTGTTCCTTAACACATTAGACAAACTCATGAATATTTTTGAATTACTGATTATGTTTAACATGAAACTGCAGTGCTACTTAAACTGAATTAGTTTTACTTGGGGAGGTGGTAACATACTTCAAAATTTTAGTACAGAAATATATACAGCTGCATTTCCTTGGCTTGGGACTGTTGCATAAATATAGCTTTGCATCTATTGTAGTCAAGTTTTTTAAATTGTGTGTAGTGTTTCTAAATACACCCAGGATATGATGGACAAACCTAGGGAGTGAACCAGGTAGCCAAATTTCTTAAATTTACTCCATGTCCTTTGTCTTCCCCAGGTAAAACTAAGACTCAACGTAGCTCAAATATTACTTATTACATCAAATAACTCAAATGTTTAATAATTACAACAATTGCAGATTTTAGCAAACAACTCAGTTAACTGACAAAACTATCTGGAAATGTGTTGAGGTTAGAAATCACACCTGAGAAGAACTGCACAATCTCCTCTTTACTACATCCAAAAGGTAGTCCTCTGAGCCTCAGCATGCAGCCACTGCTGCTGTCGTAATCTGTGGGGCCACTGCGTTTCAGGACCCAGTCCATCTCACTGCGGTTCGACTTGAACACTGCACAACGTGTTGCATTCAGTTACACAGGACAACCCATAGAATCAGATTTACAAGAAAACCACTCTGCTTGAAATGGCTGCCTCTGATGATTAACACTACACACTGTGCAGAAGGCATTACACTTAACCTGAAACAATAAATAAGTATACAGACAAACAAGGCAAGGAGTTAAATGTTTGTTCCCAGTGCATCACTAGTAAGTAATAAATGCATTCTGTTAATGCATTCATGTGGCTGTGTAGTGCTATTGTAATGATAAAATGCTATTACTGTGAACACTCCCTGTTCTTTCTGGTTTTACCACACGTGAGGGTAGAAAATGGGGAAAAAAAATCAAGAAAGCCAAACTTTTTTTTTTTCTTGCCATATGCAAGGCCAAATGCATAACCGCAAAGCACACATCAGCTAACAACAACAAAATAAACCTTCCCCTGCCTCACAGCTAGACGAAACACTTAAGATGGTGTGTCTATTACCTTCGATGTATCGATGACCCATATATTTGCGATCTTTTGCAAGGGCATTTTTAAAGTCTTCTGACGTTTTTAGTTCAACAAATGCCTCCCCACTGGGTCTTCCCTCCTTGGAGAAGGTGAAACACACTCCATCCACTTTCCCTACAATATCACAGTCTGAAAAACAGAACAAAAAAACAGTTTGAACATTGTTTTAAATAACATTAGGTGTTTTAGTTCACCCTTAAAGAATGAATGTGATAGAAACTTTTGCTGTAATATGAGCTTACCTGAAAAAAACGACGCCACTTCCTCCTGTGTGCATGACCAGGGTAAGCCACGAATGCGCACTACATAACCCTCATCGTGAGACATCTTTAATCCCTGACTTCAGGACAGGTTCTAAAGTAACACAAACATTCACAGTAGATACTGGCTCTTCTACAGTCACACCCCTGCGACACTGGCAATGATAAGCAGGGGTGAAACCGTAAGCTTTTGGCAGACACCAAACAAAGGGGTTAAACTGCATGTGAGAGATCTCCACTTTATTAGCAACATTTGGCCAGGGCACGGCCAACGTACTTGCTTAAACAGGCCATCCTATTACAGTACCAAGCTGTCACATGCCCACTTGCTCGTTAGCTCATGTTTGGACTAAAGACTGTTCGTACTCCACGGATAGGTTCAGAGGACTTTTCAACAATTGAAATCAAAGGTTTTGTGGGCCATCACTAATATACACTGCTTACAAAAATTAGGGGATATTTCAAAATGAATACGAAGCTATAAAAAAAACCCATTTGATTTTAATGAATTTAAATCAAATGCTACTTTTTTTAAAAGCTTTATTTTCAATCAGCCAGCTATTTCCATACAGGACAATGCCCTCTGTCAGACAGCTGAAGCAGTTCCTTGAAACCAAAACAATGAAACGGCCAGCCCAGATTCCTGATCTACACCCAATAGAAATCCATTGGTGACAAAGTTACAGCGAACAAACTCACAGCGAACAAACTCACAGCAGTCACCGAAATATGGAAGAAACTGCAAGATGAGTTGACCAAAATCCCACCAGAGCAGTGTGAGAGACTGGTAATGTCATGTGGCTGCAGATGTGCTGAAGTCATTCAAAGCAAAGGCTACTGATTGGTGACTGTTGTAACCTTCAGAAAATTAGTTTTACATTTACCAGACGCCCTTATCCAGATAGACTTACAACTCATACAGTCTTACAATTCAAGCAATTGTGGGTTAAGGGCCTTGCTTAAGGACCCAACTGTGGCAGCTTGGCAGGATTTGAACCCAGGGCCTTCAGGTCCAGAGTCCAGTGCCTTAACCGCTAGGCTACCACAGTCCTGCTAAAATGCTCAATAGAAATTAATTTCACTGATTTATAGGGGCACAACTGAACATAAATGTGAGCCTGTAAAACGAATGATTAAGCGATGAAACACTGAAGTTGGCAATGCTCTGTCATTGATGAGAAAACGAATTAACACTAAAGATTTAACTTTGTATTAATTGCATTAATGAATTATATACTATGAGCTATCATTACCTTACCTGCAGTGTGGCTGACATTCTTTTAAATATTGATATTGAATTACTTCATGATTCATGATTATGAAAGCTGGTGCTGACTGAAAACGTTAGCCACTGAAGCTTTTAAATAGATGCCCGATGAAATGTCGTGCGTTAGTGAATTTGCCCTCTAATTATGTTTAGCGATCCAGAATAAATTTGCCTTTTACACACATGGGCACAGGAGTACGGGTCCTTACTCCAATGGATAAGGACTCTGATAAAGTCATTTGCTGGAGCTATTAAGATAAGCTCTTCATTATGACTTTCAATCAGAACGTGGAAGTGACGGAGTCAGTTGGATTTCCTCTTTTCCACACCACCGCAATAAGCGCACTTTATCCACGATCTCTGGCTCTTGAGTTCTTACCCCGCCTGTTTGTGAAGCGTGAGCTGAGCTCGTGGAGTCAGCGGAGATTGGTTTGGTTTTAGAAAGTAGAAAAAAGTGGGACAATGGAGATGATGTAGAGGACTGGGAGGACGGTTTTATGGGGACAAAGGGTGTTTAGGTAGAAAGGAGTGTGTGAGTTTCCAGAAAGTAAACGAGCTGAATTACTGAGCAGGGTGGACGAGAGACGCTGTGGAAGCCCTGTGGCGGTGCGTCGGTGAGTCAGGCTGAGGCAGCGCTTTAAATCAGACATGAGAAGGTGATGATGATGATGATGATGATGATGATGGTGATGGTGTGTGTGCCATGGCTAACGGGACCGGAGCGATCATGCTGAAGTGTGTGGTGGTCGGAGACGGCGCCGTGGGCAAAACTTGTCTCTTAATGAGCTACGCCAACGACGCTTTTCCCGAGGAATATGTGCCCACTGTGTTTGATCATTACGCAGGTAAGTAAATCACACCTGTTTATTCATAATAATAATAAGTCCAAACTGTTGATTCGCGGGGTTACACTGTGTGTTTCGCAATGCTGGAAGGAATCAGTGGTTGCTCGTGTGACTGATCTTCTGCTTTCTCCAGTTCAAACCACCTGTGGGTTTTTGGGTGGCACTAGACTTGCTGTGCGATACTTGCGTAGTACTAAACGAGTACTGACCTATACTCACCGAGCAGTGGACCATACTGACCAAGTCTTTTACAGGGGTGACCTAGTGCAATATGCTAATGACTAAGCTAGCATACAGTACTATACTGCCTGTTAGACTATACTCAACAACTACTGACTTAGCCAGCATACCGTACTATACTCCCTGCTAGACTATACTCAACAACTACGGACTTAGCCAGCATACCGCACTATACTCCCTGCTAGACTATACTCAACAACTACTGACTAAGCCAGCATACAGTACTATACTCCCTGCTAGACTATACTCAACAACTACTGACTAAACCAGCATACAGTACTTTACTCCCTGCTAGACTATACTCAACAACTACTGACTTAGCCAGCATACAGTACTATACTCCCTGCTAGACTATACTTAGCAACTACTGACTAAGCCAGCATACAGTACTGTACTCCCTGCTAGACTATACTCAACAACTACTGATTAAGCCAGCATACAGTACTATACTCCCTGCTAAACTATACTCAACAACTACTGATTAATCCAGCATACAGTACTATACTCTCTGCCTAGAAGGGGGGGGGGTTACGTTCCAGGACCACCCGCGATAAACGAAAATATTAATAGAATATCAAGAGTTAATGTCTTTATAATAATAAAGATAATTTTATAATAATAATATAATTTTTATTTTTAAAAAAATGATGTAAAAGTTTAGCAAAAACCCGCGAAACAGCGAAAATCCGCAATATATTTTTTCCATTCATATTTTCTGAAAACTCGCGATGCACCGAGTCCGTGAAGTGGCGAGGGAACACTACACTTAAGATTTAATTGGAGTGTCCTAGGTCAGGACATAAACCTGGCTCTCAGGAGCTGTGAGATGACAGCGGTAACCACTGCATTACCATCCCACCCCTACTGGCCCAAGCACTTTACAGTACTGGGCCACTTCCACACCAGTTGCTATAGTGCTTGGGCAAAGTGCTATATCATACTGACCAAATCCAACACTATCCTGTACTTAACCATTACAATACTGACTGCACTTTACTGATTAAGTAGTGTAATATATTGCCACCAGTTTTAGCCCATCATACAATATTTAGTTGCTTCTCTGTTTAACACTTGTTGTTTTTTGGGTTCATTTTAATTTTTTTCTATAAGGCAGTGAACTCTCAAAGCTTCCCCTCTTTTGTATATAAGAATATATTTGAGCACCTTCATTCCAACACACGTGCAACATCTGTTGTCTTCAAACGCCACTGGAATTTATTTCAAACATCACCTCAAATCACATTTAGAGTGGAATTATTACAAAGTACATGCATTATGTAACTTTAAAATGACTTTCCCTTTAGCCCTGCGCCCCATAGGGGGCCTGTTCCATACTTTGGGAGCCACTGCTGTAATGCATGGTACGAAGATAAGAAGATGAGATGATCTCTAAATGAACCATTGTATTTGATGTTGCAGTGAGTGTGACGGTTGGGGGGAAGCAGTATCTTCTTGGACTGTATGACACTGCCGGTCAGGTAGGAGCAAAATCTTTTTCACCCTCCCTATTATTTTGTCTCTCTTTCTCCATCACTACCTGGCAGTTCAGTGAAAAGGCTATTACTCTATCAGTAACAACAAAATGCTCTGACCTGCATCCCTGTGTTTATAAACCATGAAACCTGAGACGCCAGACTTTAGAAAATGGCCACAATCCTTTAACAGGTTATTGCCCTTTGGAGTCAGAGGCTTCATTCAAAGACACACATGCTTTTACTCAATTTGTGTCTGCAGCACTTACTGTGTGTGTGTGTGTGTGTGTTTGTGTGTGTTTTTAATTGAGAAGCCATAAAAATGTGTACTATTAAAAATAAAAAAGGTACATACGCAAACCAGTTTTATGTAGAATGCTGTCATTTAGTGAGAGGTGAGTCTAAAATAAGCTCTAAATCTGTAATGTTGTATGTTATGTTATGTTATGTATTTATTTATTTAGGAGAACAATGCCAAGAAATGTGGTCATGTGGTATGATTCATGGGTGCCAAAACAACTCAGAAACCCCCCCTGAGTAATTGGATTTTTGTTTAACTGTATTGCTCTTGATCAAGACCTTCATTGTTGTATTTTCATTATATTGTTTCATACAATCGGATTAAGTTAATATTATTGACTGTTTCAATAACTACTAAAGTGTCGGTGATATCATTCTTTCATTTTCTTTGTGCCACATCTTACGGATTTGGATTTTTCTACAGATTTTTTAAAATCTATTGTTTTTTTTACAGTCGTTCTAGTATCATTGTTATTTTTATTCTTTATCTTATATACAATATTGCACTTTTGTGATATACAAACAGAAACAATCAATTTACAACACACCTATACAAATATTGACTACAACTTGGACAGATTATGACATATTTTTTGTATGCTTATATTTCTGAAAGAAAGAAATTATGAGTAGAATTCTGGTTTTGACCGAATGACTGTCTGTGCTGAGGGACTTCGCTCGGCTCCCCTGCAGAATATCAGACAAGAAATGTACACAGCAGCAGTAGCGTGCGTAAATGTGAAAATCTGAATCTGCTTGCTAAAAGCTTCTGACTTGAATGAAAGTAAAAGCGCAACCGTAATGAGGATCTTAAGAAATGCAACAGTGTGCAGCCTTCGTCAGCAGTGTCTGCTCTCAGAGAGGAAGCTTCTTTTGATAAGGTGGTCTGCTTCAGAGAAATGGATCTTGCTGGATCTGCGGCTGTAATGAGGTGGTTGAGGAGAAATGGGCTGTGTGAATGGAAGCAGATCTCCTGCGCTGTGCTCTGAGGGCTGTATGAGGAGCTCGGTGACCTCATCCACACAAATATGAATTCGTAAAATGATTACATATGTAGTACTGTGCAAAAGTCGTAAGCCACCATGAGATTAGCTATGGCGTTGTTTCGGCAATGGTATGATGACCATATGCACTGCTCACAAAAATGTAATTATGAGCCATTTCATTTTGAAATATGACCTATTTTTTATGAGCAGTATATTATTCTTCAGGCTCTTTATTAGAATACAACCAGAAAATACAGGAACACCACTTCTATAGGCTACAGTGGCAATCAATGGAAGTTACACTTGAGCAATAGCAGCATCTGGCAGCTTTATCGGGCTGTCTAGTTGACCCTTCATTAATGGTCTTATTCAAAAGGTTGCAACCAATTTTTAAAAACATTTTATTTTTTAGGTTGAGCTTACAATTTTCGAGTCCAATCATGCTCCGTATGTTATGTATGCTTATTATTCCACCTAAGAATTTTGCACAGTACTGCACATTAAGCTGCAGAATTATTGCCAACTTTTGGTTAAGACACAAAAAAAGGTTGTTAAATGCATTTGTAGGTATGTAGGCTTTAATTTTTGCGTTTTTAATTATAAAAAATGTAAGGGAAAAAAAAACAGATTACACGGAACAATTACGATTTACAGAAGTCAAATGGCTAATACAACAGTGTGTCTTGACCATCATAAATCAACTTAAAACAATAGCTACATGCTTTAAAATGTTGTTGGGGTCATTAGAAATGACTCTGGATAGATTGTGTTTTGAGCAGTATCTGTTTCCTTGCTGTGTAATCTCATCAAGACTGTGGGAAAAGCTTCAGTGTTGGTATGTTGGTAAGGGTGTGGTTACATAAAGTATTAATTGCATTTTTGATCTAAACAGAGATGCTGCATCTCAAACCACATAATACACTCGGTATGTACAGCTATAGTGTGTGGTTTGGATTTCAGCCGGACTGCTTTCAGTCAGTGGGAGGTAGAACTGCTTTCAAGAATGATAAATAACTCTGTGGGAGCCAAAGCTACAGGACACACCAGAGCTGGGCAATTAATTGAAAATTAATATGCACTCTTTCATTAGAATAAAAGTCCCAGCTTTACTAGTCAGACATGTACTGTGTAGTACAAACCTTGTCAGTGAAGGGCAAAACCAAAATATGAATTCATTAATACTTAAAATTTTTTTTTTTTTTACTAAGGTTGATTTGAGGTTATATCCCCCAGCACTAGGGGACACAGACGCTCAGTTTTGGCAAAACAAATTCGGCTATAGCCACCGCTGTGGCTCAGAGGTAAAAGCCAGCTCCTGAAACAGCTTCTGATGTAGTGCGTTCAAACTCTAAACCGCGATCGCAATGTGATGATCAGCTCCCAATATAATCTGAAAGGTTCCAAACCTCTTAGTCTCCCCTATATTGAATGTTGTTTTTGATGCGTTTTATTAACGTTTTTAAGAGCACTTGACATTTACTTGAAGAGGCAGTTCATTTCACTTCAGGGTCAGGTGGTCAATAATGTACTTACTGTGGTTAAACTGTCATTTAAGTGAAGGTGTAAAGACAATGTGGACCAAATGGCTTTTGAAATAAATCTGAAGTACTGAGGATAAGGCCTGAGACTGGACCTTTCTACATGGCAAGGCCAATGGCTGCTGTTTTTCATTCAGCGTATTTGAAAGGGTGCTGGAGATGAAACAGTGAGGAGTAGGCCAGATGTTGAAATGGGGTTAGGAAGGGCTTAGTGTTGGGATTAGGTTTCAAAGCAGTTCAAACTCAAAAGCTGCTTTGGCTCCCACAGCTGTATCCTGTTAAGCTATATTTCAGTTGTGATTGATCCAGACGTTGAGATGAGACGATGACAGGGTGCGTCTGGAACCGCCAAATGTATGTGATTGGAGAAGATCAAAGTTCCAGACATTAACTTTGTCTAAGTTATCAGCTGGTGTATGGTACTTTCAGTTTGTTCTGATGCTGAGTGTGTGCTTGTGGAAGGATGAAAGCAGCTTGGAGTTTTTGCTTTGTGAAAGTAAGTGAATTTTACTGTAGTTCGGTCGTACTCACGCACACTGATTACCCTCTTCGACCACTTTAAACTGGTTCTCTGTTATGCATCCAAGTACACACCACGACACTGGAAAACATATTACACAACTGTGCTTTGATTTATTTGTCTTGGACTTTCCGAGTTTATACTTTGGTTGCCAAACATATTTTATTCATTGAACCATCAAGGGGAGCATGGAGAGAAATGATCATGTCTGGAGCAGTGTGTGAGAAGTTCTTTCCATAATCCTAATTGCACCTCTTCATTTTTTTCAACAAGATCTAATGTACCCAGTTTCTCCAGATGTGTTGAACGCTTCCGTGTCTAGTGTTTCATTTATGAAGCTAGTACTGGAAGTTTTTAATTTTTTTTTTTTTTTTTTTTTACATTCTATCATATTCCAGGATGTGAAAATTAAAAGTTTGTGATTTCCATCACACACATTCTACTCAACTATTCTTATGAATAATGGTCCATTTCTGGCAACTTAATTTTTCTTTAACATTGTTTCTCTTATTACCGTTACTCCTGTGACTGTAACAGGACTGAATTTCCGGAACAAAATTAGCAAATGCAAATGTAGTCACATGGCATCCATTCTTATAGCATTGGGACATTCTAATGATTTATAAAAATGTGTATTTTAACAATAAACAAATCAAATAAATTCCTCATTTAACATGGTAGAGTGCAGGAGAGTATTGTACTGCAGAATGCTTACACGAGGAAATTCAAAATGATGGTTCTAGAGTATGGTTTCTGATTAATGTGCATTGGTAATATAATAATAATATTGGTAATATATAATTAGTACATAGTAAAATGGTCTGACTTGCGATATTTTGACTTTACCAAGGGAATCTGCTAAAGACTTTTAAAAACCAATGGTCAATTACATAGCTTAACAATACCATTAATAAATTATATGTATTTACAGAATATATTAGAGTGAATTGGACTTATTACTTGCCTTGTAGAAAAAACAAAGTTGACTGATCTGTAAATACATTGCAGTGCAGTACAGACGGCACTTTGCATTTCCGTGCTGGTAATTTAATACAAGGAACCCATATATCATGACTTCCGCACTACAAACAAATCATGATACGCATAAGAACTAGAGAAGTGTTTATTTGTGGCTGTGTGATATGCAATATGATTCTCTAGAGCTGTTTTTCTGTATTCATGCCTTTACTTCTGCATGGCATGGCATCTCTGTTTAGTGGTGATGGATGGACTGTGCTGTTCTCTGCACTTCATCATATTCCCCAATGTCAGCTGATTAAAAAAAAAAACTCTTCTAGAAGACTTCTAGAACTTTATCTACTAAAACTTCTAAATCTGCACATAGCTGCACCATACTAATGATTTAATTTAGGATTCTATAATAATATACTACATAATCCATCCATCCATCCATTATCTTCCGCTTAATCAACACCATGTAAGCCTGTGGCCATCCGGCAACGCCGGATGCAAGGGCAGGAACAACCCTAGATGGCCAATCCATCATAGGGCACACACACAGTCACACAAACCCATGCAGACACACGGGGAGGACATGCAGAAAGTACACACAGAAAGGAGAACAGTGAGGGGAGGAGGAGCCTCAGTTTTTCAAATGAGAAGGTACGTCTGTGACACATGAAACCTGTAAAGAGAGGGGTGAGGAGAAATCATGAAACATTCCACTGAATTTTGTGTGCCATTTATGGGTAGAGAAAATGAGCAGAATTGAGGCCCAAATATCCCCAAATTCCAGAGACAGATTATGAGTGCTGGGTGGCAGGCTGTCGCTGAAGAGGGGCTATTTCTAAAGCGTAGTGTAAACTAACCACAGGCGCTTACCAATCATGTCTTCATGTGAGGGAAACCTGGAAGGAAGATATGGCCGGAACTTGAACAAGGGTCTGTGCTGTACTGGGCTAGTGTATTGGCCTGCTACTCCACCCAAGCTCCAAGAGTATCCAGGTTACTCTTGCTTATGCCTTGCTTGCTGGAAACATCTTGTTAGAAACATCTACTCCTGCCCATAGTTTCCATAGTGGGTGGGAGCAGAGCCTCACTCAGCTCATTAGTGGATGCTGGCAATTGGATGATTACATGCACTCTGTCCAATTGGTTGCGAGCTGCAGGATTTTAGCAGAAATGTACGTGAGAGCTGACAAAAGAAGAAAAGCAAAAGCTCCCTTTCTCCCCCTTTTACCCCAAATCTCAGGAGAATAGCAGCAGTGAGTGAGCTCTGTTCCTTCTATGTTCCTCTGGTAATAGTGCTCATAGTGTTCTGATTCCTGTATCTACTGTATTGTTCTCGGTTTCTCTATTACCTGCTGTATCTTACATTATGCTCTGCTCAAGACATACCTACTGTCACTGCGCATCAGCTCCAGATGTGTAACAGCTGCAATTTCATGCTGCTTTCACTGTAGGAAGTGGAGGAAGTGGTGCACTTATATGAAGACAGGAACAGCTAAAAACCTTTAGGTTCTGGAACCATCTTCAGAAGATTTTGGATATCTGATTGACTTGCCAGCTGTGTATCATGAATTGGTATAAGGATGAAATTCTCTGCAGGTGCTCTGGAAGGATGGAGGATTTATTGATTTAGAAGGAAATGCCTATTGATCACACACTAGGAGATGGTTACACAATAACTGCCGTAGTTATGATTATGTATATTGGTCTACCTATGTACCAGTCTGCATTAAGTAAAAGGCTCACCACTGAGCAGATGTTATCAGTGTAATACATTCTTATTATAATAGTGATACTGACTGGCATGACTGTATATACTGTACATATTTTAAAAAATACAGTATCTCACAAAAGTGAGTGCACCCCTCACATTTTTGTAACAATTTATTGTTATTTAATTAGGGGATATTTCATTTCGAAGGTACAGTCGATTCCGGTTAACGGGACCAGCTGCTTATTCAAACCAAATTCCAAAGTACCGAAACAAATCCTATTATATACATGCAATGTTATTCGCTTATTTGGACCGAAATTCCGCTTAATCGGACCAAAAAACGTGTACAGTATGTAATATCCGTGAAGAAACTCTTCGTCTCTGGCATCATTACCCGAAAACTCCCGAGTTTCTCCCCAGCCCTCTA
>JAVSBV010000097.1:2021867-2032056 GCA_033117975.1 Parotocinclus spilosoma
ACATATACATACACACACACACACACACACACACACACACACACACACACACACACACACACATACACACACACAATTTCATATCTGTTACCATGCACAGTTTGTCTACCTCATCCATACGGTCAATGCATGGAAAAGAACCATCTTCGTATCTTTAATGACCAAATATATTTGGGCTGGTGGGGGTGCTGACCGATTACTCGTTGCCATATACACTGAGCAGCCAAAACATTAAAACCACCTGATCTGTAAGGATGTTCATGTATTTGTTGCACGTCAAATTAATGCCCATGAATTTCCAAACACAAATTCTCCCAGCATATCAGTACCCATGGGATCTCTTTCCACTGGCTTGTCTTCTTCCCACAGTGCATTCTGGTGCTATCTCTATCCCTGGTAAACGGCCGGGACTCATCGGACCAGACTCATGGACCTCCTTCTATTGCTAGGTTTTGACACTTATATTACTGTGCATTGAAGGCAGTCTCTACAGCGGTGTGTATTGTGACATAACCAGCGTTAAACATTTCTGTGGAATGTAGACCAAATTAGCCCTTCTGTTTATTCGGACCAGAGGGGATAAAATATATTGCACTCGCACATCAACATGTTGGCCTCCAACATCCTATAGCCATGGTTAGTTCACTGTTTATTCCTACTCGGATCACTATCTGTAGGGAGCTCCCAAGCCATGTTGTTAAGGAGACACTCTGACCTAGGGAGTGCCCATAAAATATTGTGACTTAAAGTTGCTACAGTCTTTGCTACTGAACATCCAAAATGTCAACTGCAAGAACTGACAAAAATCAACATTATTTCTTAATCAGTCGGTGCATGGTTTTAATGTTTTGGCTGACTGGTTTATGATGTACAGGTGCTCCCCATTTTACAATGGTCCCATTTCTGATGTTTCGATTTAACGATGGGAATCCGCTAAAACAAAATACACATTCAATACAAAACTGCATTCTGAATTTTAGATTTTTCCCCTGGCAAGAGATACGGTCGCATATGTTGAACGTATCCCCATCGTAAATTGGAAAGCACCTGTACAACTGTAGTCCTGTAAACTGAACCTATGTGTTAAGCTGTATCAAAAAAGCAAATGCATATAAGGTAAATGTGTTAGAAAATTGCCCACTTAGGTTAACCTCATATTTTGAGAATTCAATTAAAACATATACAGTTCAAAATGAGTCTAACAAAAAAATCCATTGCAGGCATTTTTGGAATTGATGTAAACAGAACATAAAGGTTACATGAGAAACATAATGGGTCTGTAATGAACACTCACAGTATTCAGTGCCGGTGATATGGGCGAGGAGACGAAAAGACTTGGACTGCATGTGGGCTGCCCTTCGTGTCCAGTCTGCAGGCTCCAGGTCACCTTCGATGGGATTCACAGCTTGATAGACTGGGGAAGCACTGTCTATAACATGTTCTTTAACAGGCAGACTACTGCAACCACAGAGAGAGCCGCAACCGTAAAACACACACACCTCAGCCAGAATGGACCGAGGACTATGTGAGTGTACTGCGTTATTGGGTTAACTGCAAAAGGGTCTGCTGTAATATGATCGTATTGACTCAAATGATTCATGGGTATTAGTACTGTCTTAGTGCCGATGTAGCTTAACTGCTTGCTGTGTTTTCATCGGGGGTTAAAAATGGACTACACTATGGTGCAGGGGGTTGAGGTAACACCGTTTTACATGGCAAACAAATGAGACATGATTGTTTTCTACATAGCAGAAGCTTGCTTAATTTATCGCTACCAGTGCAAACACTCATCAGTTCACATCACTCTCTTGCCCAGAAGGATAACAGAGTAAAGCAATTATACTGTGGTTCCCAAAGTTTGTCTGTGTTAAATGCAGACGTGCCCAAACAAGCACACGAGGCAGAATAAAGTCCATTTCATCAACCATTAGAAATTTCCTTCATACTAAGAGTAAAGGTTTTACAAAGCCGTGACAGATATGGAATGGCTATGATAAACAATAACTTCATGAGCAATGTCAAGACCAGAATGTAATTCCCGCTCGTTAACAGAAAAAGTATAGAAATACTGTGTGTGTGTGTGTGTGTGTGTGTGTGTGTGTGTGTGTGTGTGTGTGTGTGTGATAGAGAGAATGAGAGAGACAGAGGGCACATGTCAAGTTGTGAGGGAAACTGACAGGCATGAAAATACTGCACTCTTGATGAATGACTGAAGGCATTAATAAATAAATGAGGCTACTTACGACAGGGCAGAGCCAGAGCCAGCCTCATCACTGGGAAGATGTCACCCAGCAAAGGCAATAGGGGCAGTAGCGGGGCATGGGAGGGTGGAGCCATGGATGAACATGAGTTGGAAAGGGCAGAGGATAGAATGAGGGGAAAATGTCGATATTTAAAAATAAGTTCTGTAAATTTTCCACAGGGAAACAATTTATGTTCTCATTGAATACAAGGTGAGTCAAGAGTCACAGGACACCCTTTTATTTTAAAAAAAAATGATATATCTGAATACACCAGCATGTAATGGGAGTGGGGACTTATCTTTTAGAATATGTCCAGAACATGGCCGATATTTCTTGAAAGCCACCATATTGGATAAATGGAAAGTTGTTCTCAATGGGAAGGTGGTCATGTGGACCACTTTGAAAGTGGCCGTCCAAAGACCGCTACCGAAAACTTGTGAATATTATACGACGCAGCACACGACGTGTCCTGTGACTCACCCTTTACAACTGAATTTAACTATAGAACTAATCATGAGTAAGACTTAATTCCTTTCACTCTATGGCTAACTTTCTAGAAGGTTTAAGTTCTTTCCTTATAGTTAATTGTCAGTCATGTTTCATATAGGTAATTAAAAACCTTTAAATAAAGTTGAATACATTTATTATAATTACAATACAGATTTATTCATAGGTTTAAATACTGCTAATTATAGAGCTTTTTTCACTAATGTTTAACATAATTCAGTATAGAATTTATTATTAATAAGCCTTACTACCATTCACTATAGACCTAATAATTAATGAGGCTTACTATTATTCGATATAGACCTACTTATTGATGAGGCTTACTACCATGCATTATATAATTAATAATTAATAAGGCTTACTACCCTTCATTGTATAATTAATCATTAATACGGCTTAATACCATTCATTATACAGATAATTACTAATAAGGCTTACTACCATTCGTTATATAGCTAATTATTAATAAGGCTTACTAATACTTATCATAGAGATAATTACTAATAAGGCTTACTACCATTCATTATAGACTTAATTAGTAATACCATTTAATAGGAAGCTAATTACAAGTAAAGACTAAGATTGTTAGAGAGGTAATTATCAATTAAGTTTAACACTATTAATCACTATTAAAGTTTAATACCATTATAATAACTATATATACACACCATTTAATAACATTACAATTATTTATATGGTTTAATGACGTTCATTAGAAAGAGTTCTCAAATATTATTATTATTATATATTATAAAATTAGGAAAATCTATAATGATCATTTTAATTATACAATTTTAGTTCATTTTAATACTAATTAAATTTGCATTAGATTCAGGTTTATTTCCTTTCATTATAAGTTTAGCAGCCCATACGGTTTAAGTTCTTTCATTACAGAGTTACCTAGGTAAGGCTTATCTTTTGATAAGAACTTAATTTTCAGCATGATCTATAATATTACATACTGTGTCAGTGTACACAGACCACATACATACCGCCTAAACAATATGTATGATAAAGTTCGTCAGTATTTTCATGCCCAACAGTACAAAAATAGTCAAAACTGAGCATGCCTGTTCCCAAGGAAGATCTCTATTTATAATGTTTTACAGCAATCCATTAGGCATGCTCTTTTGATTGTATTAATAGTCTCCAGTTCTTGTCATTGTGTAGAATCTAGTTTTAGTAAATTGTTGGTTTTGATGCAGATAATAATTAAACACTTAATTTTCTTCCGTCAGTTACAGTCTGTATGTATTGGGAACATGCTAAAAGAACAGCTGAAATGTGGTTAGGTGCACAATTAATCCTGTTACTTTTACAACAAATGTAAATTGGCTAGTCATAAGACATCATTATTATACACTGCTCACAAAAATTCAGAGATATTTAATTATGGTATATTTCATTTGGGAGTATCCCCTAATTTTAACCCTAGACTGAATTAATGTTTTAATATTGAACTTGAGAAATTCTATGATGGTGAATTTAGCAATCCACTAAGGAAACATAACTTGGGCCAGAAAGCTACATCCAGTGGTCTGGTTTGACCTGCCAATAAGCAGCAGTGTAATTAGTAACTATAATTCTTACACCCAGAACCACAACAAAACCCAAAAAGCTTAACTGAAAATGCTTTGGACAGAGCAATGAGCTTATCACTTATTATTGCATTGAACTTTAAATGTTTGTAAGAATGTCATTACAGTGGCGCCATAATTCTCGTCAAATTCGGTTCTCGATGAATTTTGACTACAAAACATTTGTCTAGGTTTTTGTTGTTAACTCAAGTCATGATCACTTATGGTGTTTTTCTTATTTTTTAACATCTATATGACTGTATCCCTAGTGCAAATACGTCCACACGGGTCTTAAAATGGTTGACAAATACAGCCATTTTCAGGCTGAGCAGTTAACATTAGCAGCTAGAGCCTGGAGTTACCACCAATAGAGTAAGTGTTTTGCTGTTACGTTTGAATTTCAATCAATATTCCTTAAATTACATAAGATTTTTGAACACTTTAATTAAAAACAATTATGTACATGGTTCATGATAAGGTATTAACTATATATAACTATATATAGACTATATTAACCGCACTGCTTTATGATACATTTAATTTATGATGGATTTATCAGAATGTATCCCCATTAGGGAGCTCCTATACAATACAACGCAGTACCACTATATATTACCTACATGCATTTTTGTACAAACTATGGGTTTGTTTAACTGTGGCAGTTACTGAATTCAATGAAACTTTCATTTTTAAAGGTCTTGTCCCAGTGTTTTTCTGTGACATAACTAAAAACAAATATTTACTGACTTTTCGCCTGCAGAATTCCATAAACTCTAATGTGTGCTATTATTATTCCAAAACCACAACAGAAACAGTCTGCTAAATTGTTTCCACAATTGGTTTATATGAAACCAAGCCTTTAGGATGATCAGCCTTCGGGGAAATATTAAAATACTGAGCTTTCCTTTTCTGTGAATACCAAAATTGCACATTTAGACAATAAAGAGCAATGATCACTGTCCATTCTGCACTAGCCATCCAATTGGAATTGCACATACCAGCAGCTAAACCAAGCACAGCTAAATGACAAGCGCCAGGGAAGAGTATCACATGCAACCAGGAAAGCAAGGCAAGATAAACAGGGGGAAGTGCACAGTATCTTACCCAGACAGTTCTGACCCTCTGGCCTGAGACTGACCAGCAATGGCATCCATTATAGCGTCCTGCGAGTACATGCTAATGGGAGTGTTGTATTGGGCGTGGATGATGGTGGCCTTGCCTCCTGGACCCTTCACCTCTATAGGCTTGTTGGTGGAAAGAGCAGAGTCCTTCAGGGCAATGGGGTTGAAACTGGGCACATACTCGGTGCTGTGGCAGTGGAATTAATGTGAAGTAGGGAAAGAGTGGAAAAGAGGGAGAAAGGTAGAAATGGTGGGAGTGAGGATGGCAAGGAGTTATGTAGGATTATTCATGCTGGCATAAAAGTGCAAAATTGTTTTTTAAAGAAGAGAAGGTTTTAAAGGAGCTACACAAGAAAATAGCACTTTTCCCCTAGCTCCAGTTATTTGACAGTTTGCACCTTAAAATGATTTAGCTCTAAGCATCATACAGTAACGCGAATACAAAGTAAACATTATCATTTAAATCAGTATGAAGTAGCTGATTTTAAAGATTAAGAGAAATAATTCCCAATAGGTGCATGTCACCTATAGACACTTGCCACTTTGTCATAACAACATAGCAGTTCAATGTCATCATCATGCTAACCACAACCAAACATTTGAATGTAAGCTCTAAACTCGACAGACATGCAGCTGTAGAGCTTAGTAGAAAATTCATTCTACAGTTTTGTCATTCCATCACAGCACAGCACAGGCCATAAACCCCAGTTCAAGTAGGGCTGTACTCAGAGTTGAGATTATCATGCATAATCAGTCTTCAAATCTCAGAATTAAAATAAATATAAATGCTACCTGTACAGTTGGACATAAAACAGCGTAATGTCACAGGTGTAAACTCTCTTTCTTAGCCTTTATCCTACTTTGATGCAGGGTCCACTTTCTATTGCATTCCAACTGCAGTATCTGACATTGGACCCCAAACTCACTGGGCCAATTTAGACCATCAATTACCTAATGCATGTCAATGAAATGTGGAAAGAAGCTGAAATACCCAGAGTAAACCCACACAGACATAGGGAGGGCATGAAAACTCCAAACAGGAGTCTGAGGGTCTCTGGACCACACGGCTGGATAATATTTGTACGATAAAATTTGACCCAATTTCAAAATATGAGCATCATTTTCGTTTTCAGAACCTCAAATTTAGTAAAGATTTTACTCTTTCCATGGCTGAACCAATCTGGCAATATAATAGTGTAATCAATTACTGTAAAATATGCATATAGTTTGTTTACCCTCCCCATGCTGTCAGCACAAAACAGAGATCTCTTTGGTGAGTATTTCTCAGGTACTGAGAAAAATATTCTTATCACGACTATGACTATTCATGACTATAACCCTCAACATATTTCATTTTCTTTGTATTACTACTGTTACCTCCATTTAAGTTACACCTGACAGCATATTTTACTTAATTCAACCTGTTTACAAGCCCATATTGTAGATCACATTTTTTCTTAGCACAGACATACATGTAAAAACTCATGTGCCATGGTAATTTCACTAAGTTACATGAAACATAATCGTCTAACATCTTTTGAACATTAGCAAATTGTAGTCATATCTCGTACTGCCTGAACAGTGTGCCATTATAAGACACAAAGCAGCATTTTTAACTCTGCAAGGAAAAATTTAAGTACACAGATTCAAACAGCAAGCGTGGGGAAAGCTGAACTACACAAAAGCAAAGGCTCTTGGCAAAACACACAGACAGACCATGCATATAAACCACACAACACTACAACACCCAGCAGTATTATACTAACTTGGCAGGTGTGTTGGTAACAACCTATGGTTGGAAAGGTAAAGACACAAAAAATTGTTAATAATTAGATCAGTTTATACAGTTGGTTGTTGTGCATCTTCCAACAACTATTGACTACAGTTTTTCTGTTGTTCTGTAGAATTCATAGATTCACAGCCCCAGTACTCTCCATCAATGGTAAAAAACCTCTGACCTATAAACAGTTTGCTGTACTGAAAATGGTCCATCACCCAAACAGTACTTGATCAAAAGTTTGTCCCAATGCTGCTTCTTTCTATTGATGGGCAGGCTAACAGATCGGCTACAGCCATTAATTATGAACATAAGGGCTTAAACTGTAAATAAACAGTATCTCAGAAGGTGGCTTTTGACAACACGTTTCTACTGGATGGGTATTTTGGGGTGGCACATTATCCCCAGCCCAGGAGTGGCCCTGACATGTTCAAAAAACCCTCATGAAGACATCAGTTTCCCAATACATTTATAACAGCGCCACACATTCTACTACGTCACAACCAGTGTAACAGTGTAACTGCCATGCTAAGATTGGTTTACTGGCTAAAGAATATCTGCTCAGTAATGGCCCTGTAAATATTCCATAGATGAGGGCAGGCAAATACTAAATATTGACCTAATGAAAGAACCTGTATATTAGTATATACCATGCAGTAGGTTCAATACTTAGCTGGAGGTTTTAAACTGGCAGCTGAATGGATTCTTGTAGAGTGAAACCTCAAAATTTGAACATAATTGGTTCAAGAAGATTATTTGAACTCTAATTTGTTCAAAGTCAGAATCAAATCCCCCCCCCCCAAGCCTGAAATGTATAATCCATTATTTTACACCTATATTCATATGCAATAGGCCGTGGATTAGTGACTTGAATTCTGTGATCTCCAGAACTGATACTAAATACAAAATGAGAAATTACAGAAACAATTGGACTTAAAGTTTGTACTTGTGAGAAGGGAAATGAGGGAAGGATATATTTTTGTGACAAGCTGCTACCTGAAACTTGACATTTCATGGCCTTTAAAAGATACAGCAGCAACAGGTGTTGTTATCACTCACTCTCTCGCTCCCTGCCCCACCTCCTCCCTCAACAGCATAACTGTATCACTCTGGGATTCCGGCTGTGCTCCAACACGTGTGAAGATGTTTTTCATTCCATCTGCTTAATCAGTCTGGAATCTAAATAGCAAATGCAACTTCCTACACCCACATCAACTGGCAATGCTTTAAACTACACTTAACCCACCAACTGTAAATTCTGTAAAACTACCTTGTATGTCAGAGAAAAGCATACTACATGGGCAAAATAATTTAGACAGGTAAATATACATATTTTAAACATCACACTCAAAAACCACAGCATTAATATGGTGTTATCCCTCTTTGCTTTGATAATACACTGGGATAACTGTCCACTATATTTGAGTACATTTTGGACTACCACTGTGGGAATTTGCTTCCACTCATTAACAAAAACTATCATCAGGTATAGCACTGGTGTCAGCTTTCCAACATTGGCAGCAATCCAATTGCAGTAGAAGAGTTGGCCAGGGCTGTGTGCAGCAGCCAAATTCTTCCAAACAAAATTACTGTCATTTTATGCAGCCAAAATAGTCAAAGAGTGTTCCCCAAAATTGCTGAAAGCAACACAATTCACAAAGCACACAATTTTCTAGAACCAGCACCCAGCTCTCTAAAATGATGATACCCAAGCTGGGGTCCATGCTCCAGGGGAGCACCAAACATCACAGGGGGTGCACATGTCCTTGTCTGCTCTGAGATGCCCAATATAATTTTCATGTGTTAAATAAAATGGAAAAAAAACACTTACTGATCAAAGCATAAAATTACATAAAGATACATTTACTCAGAAAGTGTAGGCACTTAATAAATCATTATTATTATTTTGTAAGAAACTGTGTGCACAGGTTTACCTTTGTTGGAATGTTAAAATACGAATGTCCAGCTTGTTTGTTTTATTTTTAGATAAATGTTCAAATGTCTTGAAAAGGTAAAAGAAGCCAAACTGATTTTAAAAATAGCTATAAAGGTAACTCAAGATTAAAGCAAAAATCAAGAATTGAAGTTAATATTTGCCTAAAAAGATTTTCAATGAATCACTGTGTGTGTGTGTGTGTGTGTGTGTGTGTGTGTGTGTGTGTGTGTGTGTGTGTGTGTGTGTGTGTGTGTGTGTGTGTACACTTTCTCTTCAATTGAACGAAGGGGTGATGCCCACACCATGTAAAACAACATCAGACCAATACTGTTCCCCCAAAAAACTTTATGGTTGGCATTATACAGTGACAGATGTAGTGTTTTCCCAGCATCTATTAACTTCAGAGTAAACCAAAGGTCATTATCCCAGAGAACTTCTCTACAGTCCATCTGCATTGTGTGTGATTGCTTTGAAAATGGAAACCCAATCCAACAGTGTATAGCCTATTTTTATGGGCTATGCTTCAGTATTTGGTGCTTCCATTCTGTGAACATGTATGCTCTTCCAGTGATTGTTGAACTTAAATTTCCCTGGGGTAACTCTAGCAGGACATTTGGCACACTAAGGTGCTGGAAAGGCACACAAAGTCACAGATGGGCATCATGATCCATTCTACCACCACGGAAATGGAGACTGCAGGATTGCATGATTGATTTTATGCACCTGTTCACACTGGGTGTGTCTGACAATCGAATCCACTAGTTAAATTGTTTTTAAATATCTAAAACACCCCTGTTGATTCTGCATCTACCAAATATGTGACTAGACAATGGGGTAACTAAAAGTAAGGCAGCAGTTCTTGAATTTAGCCATCACTGTGTGTAGATAAACATTCAGAGGTAGGTGGGAACCTATTAGATATCCTGTAAATATCTGGGGTCTTTTATACAGATTGTTAGGGTCCTACCCGCTCCCGGAGCTTGTAGTCGTCCGCGCCGATCGCCCTTACAGAGCCATTGGTGGGGATG
>JAVSBV010000097.1:2032156-2048504 GCA_033117975.1 Parotocinclus spilosoma
GCTGCACAAGGCATCAGTAATGGATAATAGACTCTGTGCTCCTAACCCATCACTAACTACATTTTCTCTTTTCTCTCTTGTAGAGAGTTTTTCCTTGCCACTGTAGCCCTAGGCTTTCTCAACTTGGAATTGGCCTTTTAAGACAGTGTAATATTGTGAGGTTGCTTTGAGACAATGCTCCATTGTTAAAAGCGCTATATAAATAAACTTGAATTGAAACTGAAATTGAATTAAATGTGTCTGACTAGTATAATTGTAACCTTGCTCCTATAATATCCTGTAACTATAGTTTTATTCTGAAGTGACGTTAAATAAGCAAATAAACAAAAAGAATTATGCCAGGTTGCCATGATTCAATCCCATGATAAATGTCGGTGTAATTAAAACCACTTTAGCCATTGTGTAAGTCATTTTTTGTATTTTTGCAGGTAATTGGCCATGTACAGTGGTGTGAAAAAGTCTTTGCCCCCTTCCTCATTTCCTGTTTTTTTGCATGTTTGTCACACCTAAGTGTTTCGGAACATCAAACCAATTTAAATAGTAGCCAAAGACAACATAAGTAAACACAAAATTTAATTTGTAAATTAAGGTGTTTATTATTAAGGGAGAACAAAAATCCAAACCTACATGGCCCTGTGTAAAAAAATGATTGCCCCCTTTTGTTAAAACATACAATACCTGTGGTTTTTCACACCTGAGTACATTGTCTTTAGCCACACCCAGGCCTGATTACTGCCACACCTGTTCTCAATTAAGACATCACTTAAATAGGACCTGCCTGATAAAGTTAAGTCCACTTAAAGATCCTTAAAATCTACACATCATGCCGAGATCCAACGAAATTCAAGAACAATTGAGAAAGAAAGCAATTGAGATCTATCTGTCTGGAAAGGGTTATAAAGCCATTTCCAAAGCTTTGGGAATCCATTGAACCACAGTGAGAGCCATTATCCACAAATGGCGAAGACATGGAACAGTGGTGAACCTCACAAAAGACCCCACCACAATGTCCAAAGAACTGCAGGCCTCACTTGCCTCAGTTAAGGTCAGAGTTCATAACTCCACCATCAAAAAGAGACTGGGCAAAAATGGCCTGCATGGCAGAGTTCCAAGAAGAAAACCACTGCTAAGCAAAAAGAAAATTAAAGCTCGTCTCAATTTTTCCAAAACACATCTTGATGATCCCCGAACCTTTTGGAAAAACATTCTGTGGACCTATGAGACAAAAGTTGAACTCTTTGGAAGGTATTACATCTGGCGTAAAAGAAAAAGAACATTATACCAACAATAAAATATGGTTGTGGTAGTGTGATGGTCTGGGGCTGATTTGCTGCGTCAGGACCTGGAAAACTTGCTGTGATAAACGGAACTATGAATTCGGCTGTCTACCTCTATTTAATAATAAACACCTTCATTTACAAATTGTATTTTGTGTTTGACTACTATTTGAATTGGTTTGATGTTCTGGGACACTTAAGTGTGACAAACATGCAAAAAAAACAGGAAATGAGGAAGGGGGCAAACACTTTTTACACCACTGTATACCATTTTCCAGATTTCCCAATTTGGCAGTCTGTGCATGTGTGCAGGTCTTCTAACAGGAAAAAATGTGGTTGCCAAGTCAGCTTAGAGTTTTCACTTCATTTGGGCTTACTTATATAGAACAGGTGGGTGATCTCGTGGATCTGGAATAACCCTGCTTCAACTAAACGGCTATCAAACACTTAGCAAAGACTCTAAAACACAATATATACTGAAGAAAAATAAGAATTTCATTATTTAAAATGAAAGTTTGTTGTCACATCTGTCTTTCAGATAATTGGCTGGTGGCAATAATCTGATTATTGCCCGAGTCATGTACTGAATCCTCAAGAGCATGTAAACTCTTTGATCAGACTACTTACTAAATCTGATTTTCTGTAGTTATCGTATTAGTAAGAACATCTGATAGTAAGCTAACTATCAGACTCATTGATGGAACAATTAATTGTCATTATACCAGCAAATTCCTAAAAGAAAATATCAGTAGATATTTGTGAAGTAAATCCCAAGAGAAGGTGGTTCATGCAGCAAAACAGGTACGTAAGTTAGGCTACCAAATAATGGTTAAAAAGAATGAAGTTAAAAAAAAAAAGAAAATGTTGGAACATTCAGTTCATTCAGTAAAGAAGCTGAAAACATCCCAAAGTTGTTCTGCAAAGAAACAAGGTTCAAATTCCTCCAAGTGTGCAAGACTGATTAACAGCCACTGGAAACATGTTACTGATGCAAATGTGGGTCACTGAACATCTAATACTAATAAGCAAACATTCACATACTTTTCCCACTCAGATGCAATACTGAACCATTTAGTTTACTAAATAACACTTTGGTCTCATTTGTTTAGTCTGGTTCACTTTGTCTACTCACAAGACTTGTATAAAAGTCTGCTTTACTGCTCACAAAAATTAGGCGAAATAAAATATCACGAGGTTTATTATACCATTGTTTTAGCGAATGGTAAAATGACCACATATAACAAAGAAAATATGTATTCAAACTTTGAATAATAGCAGAATCTGACAGCTTAATCAGGATGTCAAGTTGACCTTTCTACAGTCTAAAGAAGTTTGACCAGGAAGGTCTTTTTGGAAGGGCGGGCAGCAGCCAAGAAACCGCTCTTTTGGAAGGGGAACAGGGTCAAAAGGCAAAGACACGCCAAAGCTCACAATGATTGGAATGAAGATTAGTGGAATGGGTATAATGGAGTAAAGAATGCAAGTTTAAAGTTCTTGGGTCCAGTCGTCGATGGTAATTTATATATGAGCATTATACCATTGCTAAAACTACAAATCTAATAATGACCTAAAACCTATATAATCTAATCTGTATATCCAACATATTAGGGATTTAGGCATATTAGGGATACAGCCTTTTATTTCAACACTTACGATAGTCCTGGTAATGTTGCCGGCTGAAAATCAAGGTAAACTTATCAAACAGAAAAATTATTGTATCTTGGTACATCCTAATATGACAGGGTCTGACCTATGGAGAAACTTTTGCACCCATTTAATTACTGGTCCCATTTTGTAAGTAATAATAAGTTAGTATAACATCTGCAGGATACAAACTTGAATATCACATATGCTCATTTTTAAAATATAAACGTAAATATTTATTCTAACATTCCCTCATTGTGCATAATCCAACTCAGGGGTCACTGGTTAGGTGTGAGTGAGGCTTCAGGGCAGCACATATAGCAGGAGGGCTTGAACCAACCCAGTTCATTGCAAACATTCTCATTTATGGACACTTCAGGGACAATTGACCAAATGTATCACCACCAGGGATGATTCCTATCTCTGATGCCTCCTCCCACAGTCAAAGCCAGATTTGTTTCTATAGCGCTTCCTACAATGGAGCATTATCTTAAAGCTTTACAATTATCCAGGGAAAAAAAGACCTAATTGAACAAGCCTAGGGTGACGGTGGCAAAAAAAACGTTAATGCTAATAAGGAAGAACTGTTATAAGGAAAAAACCTTAAGAGGACCAAAACTCAAAAAGAAATCAAATGTCCTTGAGCAGCCTAGATAATATATGTAAGAATTAATCTCTATAGTAATTGTTTTAATAAACAGAAGCTACTTAAATTAAGAGCGGTCAGATTAAAAAAAAAGGTAATACATAGACCATTAAACAGAATAGAATATTATAAAGCGAATAACAAATGCATATCAAAACTATAGCATATGAAAAAAAAAAACAGTATATAGGAGCTATTTGGCGAGGTAATAAACCACTCAAGCATTCCATATATACTTTTGTTAAACTCATATTTTACAACAACTTGTGATTAAGAGAATGTGGACATAGGTCATAGGTTTAAATGTTTTATTAAATACTTTCCAATGCCTCAATAATAACAAAGCTATCATGAAGATCTACTAACATTCAAACAAACACTTGATATTTTTAAGCTTTATTTTAAATGATTTTATTAATTGTATGGTCATGCAAAAAAATCCAGCATCCAATTAATACTCAGAGTATAGTCATATGTAGCCCCATCCTATGGTTACAATGCAACAAACTGAGTAGAATCTGGGGAACATACCAAGCTAAGGCTTTGTTAACCTTTTTTTTTTTTTTTTACATTTTTAAAAAAATGTGATACATCAATTCATTTTAGCATTTTAAACAGAGCCATTTTTTGAGTTATTTTGAAAATGCAGGTAACATACAGATAGATAGATAAATTTCCATTTTTAAGTAAACACAGACAGTGAAAAATATTACCAGAACAGACATGCATATTTTCCACCTGTCCAGCTGCATATGTGGTTCGGTCGTTAAAGTGAGTGGCTGGTTGGAGCAAAATCACTTAGTATATCAAGGCTATCCCTCATCTGGCAAACTAAATGCGCAACATCTGCCACACCTCGAGCGCTCTCCTCAATTTCTCTCATCCCTTTGATTCGTTTTTAACTTTTATAATCAGTGAACATTGTCGTTTTCTTACAACTCTGGCCGTGTAAATGCACAATAAACAGGGCAACCAATTCAAAAAAGACAAAATCCAAAATACCACTCGGACCCTTTACAGAACCTGCATCAGGGTGCAAATCGGAAGCACAGGGTGATGGGGTGCAGGATGTTACAGTTTGTGCTGTGTGTTGCGATTAGACTCAGGTAATTTATTCGTTGAACAGTCAGATCTGTCTGCCTACTGGCTGCTATGTGTTTGATGAACAAGCAGAATGGCTTTGATCATAGTCGAGGGGTGCGCTCAGCGCCTTTCCCCTGTTAATTCACCGGTTCACACGCAAGACTACGTTACTACAGAGAAAGAAGGTCACGTAGATGATGCCACACAGATACATACAAGTATGCGTTCAACTGAGCACACTGTGTCTGAGAATTAATAGCCACACCAGTGTCAAAACTTACACATTTACAACAGAAGTCATTTGAACAGTGCACTGGAAGTTCATTAGTGTGCGCGTGTGAGCGAGATCGTACAGGTATACGGGGATGAAGATGGACGGAGAGGGTGTGCCTCTTTGACAGCCTAAGCTCCACCCCTTGTCTACAAACGGGCACTGTGATGGTATTTACAGTTCAAAAAATATATGGTCGATAAAAAACACTGACACTTAAGTACAGTAACATTAAAACATTACAACACAAATTGCCACAAAGAGACCAACAATCCAACTGTCTTTTTTATGGACTCACCTCTCTCTTGACCAAGGTCGACCCAAGTCCACCCACAGTCACACCAACGCCAGTTAACCAACCCCACACTGCGTTTTCTCCTATTGGAGCATGCTCAAGCGTCACTCACAGCGAGTCTGGAGACGGTACAGACAGTACAACACCAACAGGACAGCACAGGCAAGTGTGCATACAAACGGACGTTTGGTGGGGGATGTAACAGTTACGGGCTGGCATCAGGGTCTGAAGATTGGCCCTCGGGGAAAGGCTTTTCTGACCTGAAGTTGCAGGAAAGTCCATGGAAAGTGAATCGAACAGCGTAGCATCTCAGGCTTATGTGCAAAACAGTACAGGCCATTTCTATTTAATTCAACATGCTTTATTAGAGACTAAAAAATAGATGCACACACAAGCCCTGGTTAGCTGATCCAAATATGAAAGCCACAAGGAGGAGAGTTGGGTTTAGTTCCCCCTAGTGGATAAAAAGAAAAATGACCGTAAATACATAAAAAGATGCATTCATTCTGCAACTTCGGGTCCTAAAGACCAGGGCTTAACAGCTGCAAATAAACAAGCAGGTACGTAAACCAGCCTAACACATGTCAGGGTTTCAGGCAGGTTTGTGCTGCTGTGTGTGTATGCATGTATAAGTACTTCCAAAAAACATAAAAAAAAAAAAAAAAAAAAAAAAAAAAATCAGAGCCCCAAGAGACTAATACGCACATACACACACACACTCTCACCTGATACTTTCTCTTTATAAATATCCATGTAGACTTTTTTGAAAACACAAAGTACATCGAAATACAGCATCATTCAACAGGTAAAACAAGGAGATACACAAAAACACAAGAAAACACTAAGAAGCTTCCCATACTTATCTTCCTCCTCTCCCTCATTTCCAACAAATCAAAATACAACTTCATAGCAAAGTCTAAATACTACACTTTGGTGATCTGATATTACATAATTTAATTTAGTCCCTCAACTTCCCATCCTTATCATTTGTTACATAAAAAAAAAGAAACCCCCAAACAAACAGCTATACACACGAAAATAAACCCACTACCAGCCACTGAAGCAGTAGGCTCTCCATAATTAAAAATTCACATTTCAGATTTAAAACCACCATCATTTTCAGCGCTGTTAACAGTTTACGGATTGACAATCTCAATATTTTACAACATATTAATACTTGAAACACTCTTGCTGAACAACGGGCAGAAAAGATGGGCTCATGGGTAAAAGACGAGACAGCGCCCCCTGTGGGCATCAGAAGCATGCAGCATTCGGAGGGCAGGCCGGGGCCGCTGCCATCGCCGGCCCCCACGTCTAACTACTGTTGGACTGAAGTGGTGCTGGCCTCAGCTGGCTTTTAATTTTTTTGTTTTACTTTGTTGCATCATATTTTTTTTTTTCCCCCTTCATGTTTTCTCGTCCGGCCGGGCTCCTGGCACCAATCCGACCACTGAGAAGACATGCTCCAATCATCCAGGCAAGCTGAGAAAAAACATAACAGGAAATAGAACAGGTTGCATTATTCATACATGCATTTATTCTCTTCTTAAGAAATAAACACAATGAGACCCAGAATTGTTTCTGTGTGAGTCAATCTGTTCGAAAAATGTTCGGAATTTAAATATCGCTATACCACAAAGAAACATAAGTAGAATTAATTAGTAGACTATAGTAGTGGCCTAGATTCAAAAGTGCTACTGTAGATGCCTTTGGCTGTGAAGATGCACTAAATGACCCAAAATTCCTCCTCCTAATTAGTGATCTTCGTTAAATTAGCCACACTCACTGCTTATACAATCACAATATCAAATTAATATCAAATATTGTTACTTTTAAAGGTTTCACAAACTTTGACATGTCACTGTATTTGTTTTAAATTTTTTATAGATTACATTAATACCATGTGCTTTACCCTAAAGCTGTGACTTCATTACCAGTATATCTCCTGTCAAATATATATGTACTGTCATTTACATTACTTCGCAGACACCCTTATCCAGAGTGACCTACAAAAGTGCTTTAAGACATCAGTAACATAATCCATTCTTAATAATAAGGAATCTAAACAAGAATACACTTCTGAAACTGAAGGATGTGTTTTGTTTTTTTTAAGAGAAAGAAAGACAAGGGTGGGGGGGTTTAGTTGAGGTAAGTGCGGAATAATTGGGTCTTCAAACGGCGTTTAAAGATAGCCAGAGACTCAGCTGTTCGAACATTGAGGGGAAGTTCATTCCACCATTTAGGAGCCTAGATGAATTCCTTCCTTGTCCCCTGAAAGACAGGAGAACCAGTCGAGCAGTGCTAGAGGACCAGAGTGAGCGAGGTGCAGAGCGGGGTGTGATAAGTGCTGCAAGGTACGAGGGTGCAGGCCCATTTTTAGCTTTGTAAGCAAGCATCAGAGTTTTAAATCTGATGCGAGCAGCCACAGGGAGCCAGTAGAGAGATTGTCAAAACCAAAGACACCCAACATTGAAAACCCATGTGGCATTCAACATTTTAACCACTAAGATTAAAAGAAAATCAGTTTAAACTATGCATAACATGTATACGGAAGACAGTTGAGGGTACCTTTATCTGGCTTGGCTCATTGTAAAGGTGCAGCAGGCGCTCCTGAGCAGTGGAAGTGCACGTTTAGCCACTTAGCATCGCGGCGGTGCCACACTCGAGTCTCCTCTGACTGGCAGCTCCGTGGGCGGCCCTGGCTGTCGATGTACTGCGTCAGGCGAATGTAAGCGATACATGCTGCATCCTCTCCAATCAGGTGCACGTGAGGATTTAAGATGGTGGTGTGCACCGGCTTGCTGTTCTTACTCAACACTGCAGAAAATGACAGGGCAATATATAATTGTACAACCCTTTTAGTCAGATCTGTTTTACTAGACTGCTGAACCTGCTTGTTGCCAGGTGTCTACTTCTTGACTGAAATGTAGACCGGAAAAAGATACTGCTGAGTAACAGTAAAAACATTCTATCTGTTGAAGTAAAAGAAACCCTACATTTTGATTCACTCTCTCTAACACATCATCATTTATAAACCAATCTGAGCGGTTCAACTTTATTTAATGATTAGATACTTTTAATATTAGATACTTTTAATCTAACCATGAAGGCCGAGTCCCTTTTTTAATCTTTGATCTCCCAGCCTTCTTCCTCTTGTTCAGTCGGATGTGATCCAAGATATTTGTAAAGCTTCTTTGAGATAATTCTCCATTGTAAAAAGGTACATACATACATTTATACATACATACAGCAGTTACATTGAGGTGTTTAAAACATCCAACAGCACTGCTGTCTGATCCACCCATATTAGCATAACACACTATCACACCACAACCATGTCAGAGTCAGTGCAGTGCTGAGAAGAATTCCTAAATAATATCTAATCTGTGGGAGTCCTGACCATTAAAGAACAGAATGATGGGAATATCAAAATATGTTAAAATAGCCGCCTTTATAGGGCGTGCACATGAAAAGTATGAGGCTGTTAATATGGGGATACGGTCTGGGTACAATAAGGAAAGGCTACTTACGGTTCTCAAAGTAGAACTTGTGGAAGTCCATGCCTTCCACTAGGTTGCCAAGTGCTTCTGGTTCAAACGAGGTCAGACCAGGGTCACAGATTCTCCTACAACAAGCCAAAGAACTAGCCTCAGAAAATGGTCAAAAACACAGACGAAGTAAAAGGCGCTACAAATTATCAGGTGTAAACATATTAAAAAGTTAAACACCACCTAATGGCCTGGCGTGAGTTAATGAGAAAGAACTTACGTGTAGGCTTCAAAGTCTCCATTGTTGATGGCTTCAATCAGCTGCTCAGTGATCTTGATAATCTCCTGCTTGCGTGCTAATGTCCAGAGAGGTGAGAAAGTAATTAAACCATAGCTCACCAATCCTGATTGAATCCAATTCAGATAATATACTGTGCAAAAGTCTTAGGCCAGTCCCTGTTTCCTAATGAGGATACAAGCAGAAAATGCAGTTAATATGTACACACATTTCAAATCTAAAAGGGGTTCTACAGGCAAAAGTCAGTGTTTAGTTTGACCTGGCCATTAAGCCTATCATGAACTCTTTCGAGGGGGACTGCCCTGAAGGCTTATAAAGTAATCTCCTGGTACATTATACAAGGTATCTTTCAGCACTTCCCTGAGTTCTCTTGTCTGTATTTCTCTCTCGATACATATGAACCCAAACTGCATCTATAATATTCAAGCCTGGACTTTAATTTGCTTCTTTCTTTTTTAATATGCATACACATTACAGTATTTAATAACGAAACTCATAAATAATTACATATGGTCATTATACCATTGCTAAAACAACAAATCTGCTGATGGTCTAAGACTTTTGCACAGTATTGTAAACGCATGCTAACCCAGTCCCACCCCATGCAATTACTATACACTAAAACTATACTATAATACGATGCTTGAACCACATGACATGACACACAGACCTCAAGAGCCCTTAACCAGGGCTGCCAAACCCCTAGAGCATTATAATTATTTAATGCTGATAAGCTTTTAACATTGTTCATTGAATTTTCACTTCTCTGACCATTTGAAGTTTGATTATGAGGAACAGAACTGGTGACTGAGATGTCGACTTTGCTCATTTCTGAGTCGATTCCATCAAATAAACACCCCCAACAGTCTGTGGCATAATAGAACAGACAACAACTAGCACATTGCTGCTTCTTACATTGTCTAATCAAAACATATTGCAATTAAGAAAAAAGTATCTAATAATAGCGACCATTTGCTCACTCTCTGTCAAAGAAGTGATACTGCAAACAAGACTTGAAAAAGAAAAAAACTTATTGAACTATTGAAAAGTAAAAAAAATGTTATTTTTAAGGTTATATTACCAACTTGTATAAATGTGTCAAATAATTTCTTTAGGGTCAAATACAGGTAAGCGCCACTAAAGATCAGATCAACGAATGTTTGCTTTAACAGCTGAGGTCTTAAATTATAATAGGAAAAATATGTCTTTTAACACCAGACATACAGGCCTATGTCAGATTCAACGACAAAGATATTGTACAGTTATGCTCAAAGTAAGAGTATACAGTACTGTACTGAGTTCTAATAACAATATTTTACTTAATCATCAGATGATTTTAACCGTGTTGATTTGGGTTTTTTGTGCAAATTACTCATGTTTGTGCATGAATTTCTGCCTTATTTACATTTGCATTTACAGAATTTAGCAGACGTCCTTATCCAGAGCAATAAATACTCGCACAATCTTACAATCCAACTGGTTGTGGATTAAGAGTCTTGCTTAAGGGCCCAACTGTGACAGCTTGGCAGAGGTGGGTTTTGAACCCTGAATATTCTGGTCCAGAGTCCAGTACCATCACCGCTAGGCTACCACAGTCCCATTTGTAATAAGCTGTAAGTGGCTTACAGTGTGTATGTACCTTTGTTTGCAATACTATCTACCAATGCATTTTTGTCTTCTGCCAAACAATAGTATCAAGACCATCATAACATCCTCTTAAGTGTTATACCCTTCCCCGAAACAGGATCGCAACAGCACAGTACTGTATTTTCAACAGTTACTCTGAATGTCCATAAATTCAAAGTTTTGTCTTCATGTGGTATCTCTAACCCATTTAAGTATTGTTTGCACACAGTTTTCTTCTGAAAACACCCCTTATAGTTACATCACAGCAGACTAAAAGACTGTGTGACTATGGTAATGTCTAGTCAACATCCATTTCGATCAACATCCTGTTTCAGAGAATGTAAAAGGCACCTAGATGCCTAGAAGCGCTAAAACTGCGGCTCTTAAAACAATCAAAAATAGTGAGGACCTTGAATTTCACATTGCCTTTCTAAATCAGTAGTATTACAAAAACACAAAATCACTGCTTATTTCACTTATCCAACTTCTGTTTCTGTAAAATATATTGAAAAGGGGACCGTAAGTGGGTATATTTTCACTGAGTTTTCTTGAAAAGCTTTGCAGGCAAATGTCTTAACAGAAGGTCACCACTTCTCAAGACAGCAGGTTATTAAAGCCACATACTGTGGAGCAGGGCTAAAAGCAATGGAGACTAGAACAGGTCTAAACCTAAGAATTATGATTCGTCTGAAGCCAGTATATCAAAATGCACAAACCCGAAAGAAAGCACGTTTCAAGAAGCTAGGGTTGGGATTACGGATATGGTCATACATAATACACGATGTGGTCCACAAGCCAACCACAATCCAATATATCTCTTTTATGAACCACTAATGCATCTTCTACACTCTGCACTCTAGCACTTACAATGCTGGGAGCTGCTGCCTGCTGCTGCCATGGGGGCTGGGGCAGATATAACAGGCTCAAGCTCAGGGCAAGAGCTCTGACCTCTACTGCTCCATGCAACACGCTTTGCATTGTGCTGAACCTTGGCTGTAAGACAATGGCATATCCAAATAAATGGGAACACACACACACCAAATCACCCAAAAAGTCAATAACTAACACACAAACACACACCAAATAAGCCAACACAGCAATAAAGTCAACTATGGGGCTAGTCTACAAAACAGATGCACACAGAGTAGGAGAATCACACCAAAAATCAAATCACTACTTACAGCAAACCACACCACTATAAAAGCTCTATCACAGGAAAAGCAGTTGCAGTAATCTAGATTTCAGTCTAACGCCACAGAGCTCAAATTGAGAAGAGACTGTAATTTGAAATTGAGACTGCAGAGGCTCTATGGACAGAAGGCAGCAGATGGCAGTATTTGCCTGCAATTGCAGGCAGCATTTACAAAAATAACTGCTGCGCACTAAATAAGAGCTAGTGAAAAAAGATGAGTCTGGTTCAGACCGAAATAGGTTTGGCATGCAGGTACACATTTGCAGTACTATGGTGCACCAATGGAGATACGCAATTAAAAATGATTGATAAGACTGAACAGCATGAATATCTTTCATTAGACATCAGGTTTCTAGGATTTCTAGCTTCCCAGATTTCTTGTTTGCTCTTTTCATCAGAATCAAGCACAGGTTTTCAGTGGGATACAGGTCAAGGTACCGTACCGTACTTCCCTGTGTGATAATTAGACCATTTTGTGAATCAGGATGCAAGTGTTGTGTTGCAACCTGGCCATAGTTATTAATTCCTGACAGATGAAGTCCAAGATTCTGTCTAACTAACAAGGCTACTTGGGACTGTGTATAGCGAAATTAATATTAACTAGTTACATTTTCTTTCATTATTTTTACATTTCTACGTGCACTCTCATGTAAAATTCCCTTGCACAACAGGCAGGAATTTCAAAATCAGCGTGGGGTTGTTCCTTGAGACGGTAGAGGTTAAAATAGTGATACCGCCTTAGTATCAGCCTCCATCTCATGCACACACTGAAAAGAACGAAGGAGCTGTAGGATCGATAGCTACTGCTCCGATTATATCCTGTGTGATTCCTTTTGTGTGAAATGTGCAATGAATAATAAGATGCACATGATGTTTGGTCCAGTCTCTCGTTCTCATTACACATGTAATTAAAAAAACATCACGGACCTTCCCCATACTTAACAGTGGGGTTGTTTCCCTGTCTAATCATTATTTTACTATTTGTAATTTTATTATTTGTTTAAGATATTACTACACAAAAACTAACCTTGTGTGTTCTATTTAAAGCTCAGTTGAGTCTCATTTGAATATTAAAAGCACAGTTCAAATTTGTGATTAGATCAACAAAAAGTCTTTCTTTCATTGAGGTGGCACCTAAATAGTTCAAGCGTTCACACTTTTACTGCAGATATGCATTCCCCCCCCCACATAATTTTATTCCATATATTATTCATGTACACCATTGTATTATATGCTTTTGTTTTAGATTCTCCATTTTATTATTCTCTTCATAATATTACATTATCACTAAATTTTTAGTCTACATATTATACTTTGGTTGATATATGTTGAAATATGTTCTCTGTTAATATTAATTTAGCTTCTATGCATGTAATCTATACTACTCACAAAAAAAAAACGTCAAAATGACATATCCCACAATAGTTTGTGAGCAGTGCATTACTAAAAATGCATTAATAAAACAATTTAATTCTTAAAAGGTGTCATCTTAACCACTCAAGGCAATTGAGTACCTTTTTTGTCTTGGTCCTTCTAAGGTTTCTTTCTTATTAAGAATATAGGCTTGCTGGCTAAGGTTATAGAATATAATAAAAAAATGTAAAGCTGCTTTAAGACAATGCTCCGTTTAAAAAAGCACTTTAGGAATAAATCAGATTTTGACTTTAAATATAGATTTGGATGATCCAAAATGTTCAACAGTGATCCTCTGAGAACATGTTTCACTAACTTGCCTCTTGATTGCTTTAATCTCTTACACTATACAACAGACACAACAGTACTTACGGACTCAATGTTAGTGGATCAATATGAGGCAGCAGGATGTTAGAAGCAAAGTTAAGAAAAGACAGTTGACTATGGCTTGGTTTCCCTTTCTCCAATACAGTAAATGAGCACAGTTCATTTCCTCCATACGATAACACTCGTTACTACTTCAGATGCATTGTATTTAAGTAATAATATCTTTTTTTGCATTTGATCATTTTAGGGAGGATTAAACAGACACATTTCTGCAACTGAGATAGCAGATTGATCTCTAAGGGGAAAGGGTAGAAGGTTGCGAGGGGGTCAAGAGTCAGAGAACAGCTCCTGCATAGAGCAGTGGACTTACTGGGAGGTGAGACCATGGAAGAAGTGTCAATCTGAGGAGTTGGCTCCTCAGTAGCACTGCACTGGCTGAGCACTGCGCTGTCACTGTTAACCCTGCCAACTGATCGCCACACACCCACAAAAAAAACAAAAAGGTGTGATGTGCTAGTTCTTACGTTTCTTTCACATGGACATTTTGTACAGGGAAACCTCCTCATAGGACTCAAACCAATGGTTGTGTGTAAGCATTGCAGCTTCAAATGTAGTTTCAGATAATAACAATGGACAAAAACATTTCAAGTCATAAGTAATTCCTTTCAAAAACTGGATCCAGACTTTACATATCAAAGGCAAAGCCTTTTGCCATTTCAGTCTACATATTAGATATGGAAATACATAAAGAGATATATAGATAAATATAAAGATAATTTTTAAGTTTAATCACATACCATGTAATCACATTCAAAACCATACACATCACAATGGTTACTACAGACATGACTAGGGGTGTAGCAATGCAAAAATACTGCGATTTGCATCATGTCAGTGTCACCACGTCATCACAGATATTACGGGCTTTCTCTTTATGAACATATAATAACGTCATTGCATTAGTTGAACGCCAGAGAGCTCAACCAAAAATAATGTACGGCATATGTTCCTTCGTATCTACAGTGGAATCTCAAATGATTTAGGATGTTTAAAAATAATTGTGTAGAGCTTTTCACACGCACGATTAATACAAGAAAGACAAACCGAGCATGAAAAAAGGCATTTTCAATTTCAGCACTTTTATATTTCAAGCTAATAAAATGATTTTAAATTCAGCAGACTAATGTTTTTGGAGTAAAAACGTATACAAGAAAATGTACATCGTTTTGAATTGCTTTGCTTTCAGAAATAAACATGAATGCCTTTTACTGAATGTAAAATTAATAGTTGTAAGAAAATCGAATGGTGAAGAGGTACAGAGTATCATAATCAAATCAAATCGTGAGCAGATCTTTACCACCCCTAGACATGACCTATTGACAACAACAGTGACTAACACACTAATTCTACAAACAAGACACATCAGCTGATCATAATGTAGATCATTTATATCCATTATTTGCAAATGTTCCAATAATTTAGGCCATAAACTACAAAGATTAGGGGTGTGTTCTATCATAGGACAGTAACAATAGGCACACACCAACAAACTTTTACAAGCATGGGCTGTCGCTGGTAATCAAATACAACCTAAGGAAAAAGAATACTTGTTACTTCAATACAGGAACATTATAAAGGAACTGCTTTACAACAATTTCAGTTTATGAGTCAAAACATGCTTATTTGCTTTCTTTTATTGCTACCAGTTAAAGCACTAGGTCTAGTAAATGATTTAATGACTACATGTCCTGGCTGATTACATATAGGAAAATAAAACAAACACACAAAATATAACCCATCTTTGTTAAATCTATGACATGCCAGGTTTCTAATGATACCAGAATGAGTGACAGATATAACAGATGTTCCTGTAGATCAGCTGATAATTAGAGATGCACAGAAATGTAGTTGGTTAATGTTAGGCTGAGCAAGGGGGCATAATGAACTCAGTTAAGATGTATTAATAGCAGAGGATGTGATCAAGAAATCACATTTCTCCACGTGAGAGGAATCTTTATGCTGTTTGATTCTTTCACGTGATGTTTTTGAGCAGTTTGAGCAGCAGCTGTAGGCCTAATCACTACATCCCAGACAACAACAATTACAAAAAAAACATTTTCAGGTTTAGCCTATATAACTTGAATGCATCTCCTCTTTAACATAGAAAAACAAACAGAAAAAAATCAGGCATCTCAATTATACTAACAAATGACTTAATTCTTGAATAAACTGCTGCTGCTGCTACCAAAAGATGAAAGGCAGGCTGCAGTATTTTGACTTGGTTCTTTACCATTCACAGTGTCTCACAACTGTGGGAGACACCGTGAAAAACACGTGGGAGTGTGTGAGTGTGTCATGTAAACTGAAGGAACACTTTGTCCAAGACAATCTCACTTTGGTAAAGAACGTGGGAACTTTGGGCTACGTGTCCATAATGTAAGCATTTTTGCATAAGGCAACATATATACTGCTCACAAAAATTAAGAGATATTTAATTATAGTATATTTCATATTGAAATAAGCCCTTATTTTTGTGAGCAGTATTTTAATTTGAGTCCATATATACACGATACACGTGAACATGGAGCAGGTAGTCGATCCATACACAAGAATATAATATAATAATCTGTTAATCCATAAATATAAGGTCAAAACAAATTATTGGTTGGTCTGTTTAGACTGAAAAGAGTTCAGGAGATAAATATGTTGTGCACATACACTACCGTTCAAAAGTTTGGGGTCACCTAGACAATTTTGTGTTTTCCCTTAAATCTCATACTTTTATTTA
>JAVSBV010000097.1:2048604-2072633 GCA_033117975.1 Parotocinclus spilosoma
ACTTTTCATGGAAAACACAAAATTGTTTGGGTGACCCCAAACTTTTGAACGGTAGTGTATATATATATATATATATTCTTTTTTTTTATGTAGTACATTTGATTTGATCTACATAGATTTCAGATAAAATAAGCCAATACATTAGCGGAGTATGACCTACACATTAGGTCCCAATAAACCTACAGCACTGATCACTTTAGTGCTGATTCATAGTTGCCATAAACCTGACCTCAACCATAGCCTCAGTACCAGGGTAATCTACTGCTTCTTGTGCTGATCACACACTACAGTGTCAGCTCAGTCACACACTCCTAGACACACACAGCCACATCCTTTTCCATCAAAGCAGACATAACAGAGCATATCACTTCATCTATGCACCACTTGTTTTTTAAATTGTGATATCCCAAAAGAAATGATCTTAGAATTTAGATTGTATTTAAATTTAAATCACAGTTTCATAGCTAGTGTGTAAGAGAGGGCAAGAAAGATCAAGAGGAGATGCTGGCAGAGTAAGAACTGCATCACTACAATGCAACTCATTTCAGTTTCTGCATGGTTCTCAGTTCCATATTCCCTTATAAGAGACCTGCTTGCACCATAATTATAACAGAAAATAAGTTACATTGTCATTAAAAAAAACTTATTTAGTTTTTTGTGTGAGTGTACGTGTGTGTGTGTGTGAGAGAGAGAGAGAGAGAGAGAGAGAGAGTGTGTGTGTGTGAGAGAGAGAGAGAGAGAGAGAAAAACAAAGACAGAGATTTTGCCCATCTAAATTCAGTACATCAAAAATTACAGACTGTATTTTAGACATTGAGCGACTCATTTCTGAATCCATAAAAGGGCACTGGTTAAGGCCTTCCATCTGCCAGACTTATTGTCGTACAAAGTCATTTAAGTAAAGTAAAGTAAAGTATTCAGCAAGTGAGGTGACCCTTAGCCGGCCATCCGACATAATTTCACCACTTGATAAAGTAACAAAATAAAGATTTGTGGTGGAAAATGTACAGATTTTCTGCTCTCAGATTTTATCAAATTAAAACCTGTCCACAAGACAGAAGACACTCCCCCTGTTAATCCTTTAACGTCAAAAAAAGCCTCTTCTTCACCATCATTCTGTGTGGCCACACCCATTCTACCTGAGGTAAGATGGCCGTTTTAAATCGGCTTACAGCAAAGCGGTATAAACAGTGTTGCAAAAAATCTACAAGTATATTTGTTCCATTACCACGCAGTATATATCGCCACACAGCCTAGTCCTAATTTCAAACATCATAGCACGTTGCTACCCCAGTCCAGAATCAGGTAAGGTCTATCTTCTCAGAAAAGAAGGTAAAAACATGCAAAGTACTTGAAAGGTTGATAGTGTACCTTTCCTACCTTTCATGTCCTCCTCTTCTGTAGTGTTACAACTCTCCATGGACCCCTGTGACAAGACAAGAGATGAAGAGGAAAGACAAATCAAGGACCAATCAGAAAGGATGGCACAGGTCAACTGTAACGGGCAGGATTATGTAAGGTGACCATCACAACTTCCCACAAATGGAAATTCACACACACAAACACTTCCTCAGTGAAACACACCAAGCCTTGCACAAACCAGCCATGTCCAGACAGAAGGCAAGCTCAATAAGCCAGGCAGTTAGTTCAGGGGTTTACACAAGTTAGAAACACAAACCCATGTGAATTAGTTAAAGTCCGAAGTCTGAGTAGGTACAGTAAGCGTACCAATGAATGCCAGAGTTAGGGCTGCTATAAATTTAGCCAACTGGATTAAAATATTATTTTCAGATATAAATTTAATTCATCGCACCAATTCATTTACCCACTGAATTGGCTGACTTGCAGTTCTAAGCGAGCATCTCCAGGTTCGTCTCGGTCAACGGCCATGGTACAATATTAGTGGTGTTAGTGGTGGACTGCGCAGCAGAACAGAGCTGGCAGCTGAAGCCACTTACCTTGACGCCGTCGGCTGGGTTGTGCACGACAGTGGTCTGTGGTTCCTGAGGATGGTAGGAGACAATTTACCATGCACAGCATGGGGCAGTGAGGGTTATACAGGTCCCCAACTGCAAAACTGATAGCTTAAAACTATGCTACTGTTATAGATGCCAAGCGCAGAGGCTAAAGCGCACAAAGCCAGGGATGAAAAGCAAAGTGGTCAATAGAGCTACATAAAAGTAAAAAAGGGGAAAAAATCTGGCTAGACTGAGGCTATGCTACCAGCTAATGTGTAAGCGCAGAAGTGAATAGAAGAGCAAAGATTAAGGGCATTCATTCGTGTAACTCCATTCACCAGCCTCAAAAGATACAGAAAGTACTGTACAAGATGATACGAGTCACCAGTGTTCACGGGCGGACACACACACACACACACGCGCACACGCACGCGCACGCGCCAGCGCCACACACACGCACACCAGACCACTGAAGATGCAGACCCTAAACATTCTTTATTCGAATTGTGTCTTCCAAGTTTATGTCAGTGCCCCTGTTTCACAACATTATATTGGTGCTACAACTGGTGCTACTGGAGCTCCTTGGTAAAAAAAGTTAATCATCAGATGTGCAGTTTTAGTAATGCAGCTCTCAACCAGTTCTTTAAAATATCAAAGAATACATATTAGATAACCAAGAGTATGTGGACATCCAAGCATCACAACCATACTCATTCATCTAGTTCCAAATACAGTAATAAATCAGCACTCGGCCGCCTCGCAACTCTTCAAATTCGGTTGTTCAGCTTTTGGCACACTTGTTTAAACTTATATGAATCAAGACATGTGGCTTGTATGCAGATTCCAGCCTGTACGAGTTAGTGTAAGTATAAAATACATCACCTATGATGCATATAATTCCTTATGTATTGTGGAGTTTCTGGAGGTCTGGATGGATACATTTAACTTGGAACAAATTGCATTTTGGGACGACTTATCAATAAGAACCGATGTACCAATGTCAGCATTACTATAATCTATAGTAAGTGTGAAACTGAGGACAAATACTTTACCAAGCTAGATGGCTCAGTATTCTGTCGTTCCACTCTGTGAGGGTGTGTGGTTTACCATTTTGTGGTTAAGCTATGGTGGTGCCTACACAATTTTACTTTTCAATCATGGAGCTCTTCAACCTGACTCATGCACATGCTTGGGTAAAAGTGTCTGGAGATTTAATGTACCTATTAGAAATAATTGGGCTAAAAAAACTTCTCCAATAATTAGACAGGATATCCACATACTTTTGGGTATTGACTCAAATTTGACTTCTTCTGGATTAGAATTGAGAGAATGGGTTATTATGAAGGAAAGCGGCTAAATGGATCTCGATCCACTGTCAACAACAACACATCAACAACATTTTTTTTTTTTTTTTGTACAAAAGGGTTTGCACGGTTTCCTTACGGTCTCTGAAAGCTTTATCAATTAATTTATTTGACTCTTTTTGGTTGTTTCTAGCTGCTTTCCCTTATATATGTTTATTCACGCTGGTCATCAATGAAATCACTCAAATAATTGTTTTTTTTAATTTTTTTAATTTTTAAAAGTCCAAAAGACTCTAAAGGGGCTACTTATTTCAACCAGCAACCAATAACCTTACATATGCACACCAAAGATTTTGCTTCCTGAACACTATTTCTGGGCTGCTGATCAATAAAATCCTTGAAAATTTCCTATCACACAGATTTTACTATATAAAACATTTTTTCCAGGCAGGCTTAGACAATTTAGATGCTAAAGGACATGCTATAAAAGCTGCTCACATTTACAGATGTTGTTTAGATGCACGTTGACGTACATGTTCTTTATGCATTAACGCGATGTGTATACAATCATATTTCATATCACCGGGAACATTTAATACAGCAGGAAAGTTAATGTTGCAATAGCTATGACATTTTGTTACATCTGTTAAAAGTATACACTTAAGGCTCAAAAGTACACCAACACTGCACTGCTTACAAGCTCTACTTCAGATATAAAACTGGTAACCATGGAAAACTGTAGGCTTCTCTCATTTGTTGTGCAACATGTGCAATCAGCCTAGGAGCTTGGTTCTAAGGTACTCTAAAATCGATAAAGCATCACCTTATGGCCCGTTACTCCTATCTGACCAATGTATATGGTCAAATATATGTAAAGTAGATGAAGCAGTAAAAAGTTAATACAGAGCCACAGGGTTCAAGACTGAAATGTTTTGCTGACACCAGAGACATGAATCTCAATCTTTCAGAATTTTCAAGGATGTTTGACAATCTTCATTATGCAGGTACATGACTCTAAATATGAAATATTTTAATACATTTAGCTATGTTATCACTGAAAGCTGACCTGATAAATAGTGGCTACCTTTCAGAACTCGCTCTGTGCGGTACAGATTTTGAGCTCATAATGCACCTTTACCTAATTAAGTCTTTCAAATGTTACTTACAATTCCTACATGACATGCAAAATCTGATGTAGGAATTGGTGTTAAGCTTGACACTGTCTGCCACAACCACACACTTTGTTTTTCAGAAAGCAAAATGGTTGCAATTATTTTGTCCAGTGAAATTAGGGACTGCATCTTCCAAACTAATTAGATATTCCTACTTCCTAATGCAAGAGGATCCTGTTTCACCCACAGTTGCTTAAGGGACAAACCAATGCTTGACCCATGTGCTAAAATGTATTAAGAAACTTTGAAGTGTCCCTTAATTTTAGGAACTAAATTCGAGCGCAAATTAAATCCTAATAGACAGGAAAATCCATTTTTTTGTTGGGGAAATTTGAGTATGTAAAGTTGTGGGAGGACATGGGTGAAACAGGGTTCAAGGAAGAGAATCATGAGTAAGACAAGTGTTCATGTTTAAGTCATTGAAACCATTGTAACATAACATATATCCAAACTGAAGACAGAAAGAAGAGGATGAGGGTCAGATGTATTTTAAAGAAAATAAAGAAAACAAATTGCTGTAAAAGCCACTAAACAGAAGTACATGGACCGTTAAACTAATCAACAGTAAAATATGAATGAAGAAATAAAGAGAGATGAGGTACCATCGGTGCTGTGGATGATATGCTGCTGTCTTTGGTGCTGCTGCTTACTACACTGTTTTTATTGTTGTTTGTCTGTGGCTGGGGCAAAAAAGACAAATAAAACAACACAATGCAAAATGATTTCTGTTCCAACAGATTTCCAAACTAAATTAGCCCCAGGTCTACACTAGGAGGGCAAGGTTCTGCAGAGGAACTGCACGCATCAATTCCACTAACACAATGCAGAACAGTTTAGAAAACAAGGGGCATTTTCGACTATGCTACAGCCTGTGTAATACTGGGAGTACTGAACGTAAACGACTGTAATCTGTATGTGTGAATGCAGTGCTTAAGGGAACTAAACAAAGGGATTTTCTTGAGCTCCAATAATATATTAATATAGTATATGTTGATGGGATCTTCCTCAGTGCTAAACAATAATACTGCTCTAGTGCTTATGGTGATCCTAAAGCATGAGAAGACATTTCAGATTAAATAGACAATGATCATCTCCTTAGATAAACTGGTACCTGCGGAGACAAAAATAACTGCACATCAATAACATCTACAAAACACAAGCCTATAGTAACACCCCTGCATCATAGAAGACACTGCTAAGTCTGTGTGAAGTAAGGCTACACATCCCTGACAGTCCAATGGTGCATGCAGTGAAACAGAGCTAACATTATAATTACTGAGGTAAGTTACTTTTTTGGCTTATAAATATTCAAGTTCTTGATTGTGAAAATTTCAAAAGGGCAAGCAGTGGTTTACTTGGATTAGGTATCAAAACATACATTTTGAAATGTAGAACAAAAAGGTGCTTGGAATATTCTAAACCTTGTAGAACTGTCTATATATTCGGCAAACATATGATCTAAAACTAACTGAGATTTACAAAAGTTCAACAAGTTAAACACATAAGATAAACAACTTGGTCATTTATTTGCTGAAGAAAATTATCCAACATGTTTTCAAACAATGGGATGGCCATCAGGTCTAAATGTATGCCAGGCGGTATTTATAGAACTGTAGTTTTATCATAGGATGATCTTCACAACAAACGTTTGTCAAATTTACCATGGCATAAACAAACGAGATTTCGAAGGACATCATAAAGATGCTCGACAAGTTGGAAAAGGCTAAAGGATATCTCTAAAGAGTTTGGACTGCACCAATCTGCAGTCACACTGTGCAAAAATTAAGGACATTCAAAGCCAATTGTTACCATCCATGGGAACTTCTGCACATCTAAAGGTCTCATTCCCTTTTGCTAAAGCTGAAAAGTCACTGCTTATCAAAAAATAGCATTGCTGCCCTTGTGCAGTATACCTAAAGCTTATGTGGACAAGCCAAAAGGCAACTGGGAAAACATATGTGGCGAGATAAGACCAAAATAGAGCTTTTGGCTGAGAACCATAACGTCTGCAGAAGGAAAATGCTGCATTCCAGCAGAAACACCTTAGTGCATCAATGAAACATGGTGGTGGTGGTATCCTCACTTGGGACTGTTTTGATGCACTTGGGCCAGGGCAGCTTGCCATCACTTGTGGAATAATGAATTCTGAAGTAAAATATCAGGCCACTTGTCCAGGAACTGAATATAATAAACACGGGTAATACAAGTCTAGATATACAAGAATGGATAAAGAAGAATACAGTTACTGTAGGGGAATGGCTATGCCAAAGACCTGACCTTAATTCAATATAAATGGTGTGAAAGGACCTGAAGCAAGCGGTTAATGTGAGAAAAACCACTATTAACTAAAATTCCTCTAACCAGAAACTTTTTTTGCATAAGGGAGTCACACCATATACTGTAAAAAAGGTTTAAATACTTTTACCACTCCAATATTGGATTTCTTTTCTTATTAAATACATGACCAAGTACAATATTTCTGTCTCAGCTGTTTTAATAGGTTTTCATTATCTAACTGTAAACCTTGTGAGAAAAATCTAATGATGTATCAGAACACATTTATGCAAAAAATTTGAAAATAGTTATAGAAATGATTGAGGGCAGTGGTATGCAAGTAACATCCGCATAGATGCCAGGTCAAAATATCAACACAGCCAATGTTCAGTGAGTTTAATGTAATAAAGTATAGTCCAGCAATTCAAAAATAGCAATAGTCCCAGACCTGCTGAAAGTGGCCCTTGGGCTCAACATTTAAGAGTATCAATAAAGTAAATTAAAATGTGTGTAATTGGCTATTAAAATGTTTATATACAGTGGGGTCCAAAATAATTGGCACTCTTGGTAATAGGTTAAAATATAAGAATATTTATAGTTAGTAAAACAGGAAATTTATTTAACCTACTTATTCAACCCAATTTGACTAGGCAAGAAACAAATTCTGAAATTTAGTACTAATCAGAGAATACACTCACATATAAAAATTAAAAAAATGCATAAATATGGCAGTAACTATAATAGTACAGAAGATACCAACATCAACTTTTACAACTTGATACTAAAAGTGAAAGAGTCCCTTTGATCACCATCCAACCTTAACATTGCAAGCCCAGCCTGTTTGAACTGTGGCTTTCAGGAACTGCCATTTCAAGTAGCTGGCTCTTTCCTTTTGAGCCACAAGAAATGCTCATCAAAAAGTTTATATCACTAAATATGTAATTAACTTGCCAGAAAGTGGACAAGTGCATTTGCAAAGTGAGGAGGATGGTAAGAGATGGAAAAGGTTCTGGTTATATCATAGATGAAGATTGGTTCAAAATAACCAAATCTCCAAATATACAAAAAAGATGCCATGTCCATTCCAACAAAATGGCTTGAAAGAGTGAATTTAGACCTATGGAGGACCAAAAACGACATAAATATAAATAAATCAATTTATATAAATAAATAGAAAATGGATCCATTTTTTGTCACAAGGTTTTTCTCCTTTTAATTTATATATTTCCACATATTAACATTTATTTGGGGCTTTTCTATATTTTTACAGTTATTTTATTATGGGTGTATTGTAATATATATTTATTTATATATTGCCACATTTCTACATTTATTTATATCCTGGTTTACAGAGGCTGTTCCCTAGCGCGTTGCTAACATTGCACTTAACTAACTAGCTAAACACACATTTACAAACTGTCAAAGTGCAGTCCTGTGTTACAGGCAAATGCAAATGATTTAAGATCGTTGACTGTGTGAACCGCGCGCCAAATGACAACCTTCTCTTCTGTTGAGAAAGAGTAATGGATGGAATTGGATGGATGGAGTAATGGGTTCTCGTCCAATAGGATCGCTGTTGCAACCAGTTAATGCTGCGTATTCACGAGCAGAGATACACGAAAACGAGCAAAAGTCTGCTGACAAAAATCAGGGGGTATTTCAAAATGAATATAAAGCATTTGATTTTATTAATCCATTAACTGCCAATTTTTTTCTGATTTTTTTTTTTACTTTATTTATGTCCGCCTACATCCCATCCCATCCCATCAGTAGGCGAGTTGAAGCACCTGATCCCCAAATGGGGATCATGGATTTTAATGGGTTAACCAAGAGCATCAGAAAGGCAAATGAAAAGTCAAAGAAAGTTGTTTGATTACACAAATAAGATGCAAACTTAAATTATGGTGATTAAGTAGCAAGTGACAATTTTTAGTAAAAGTAGCAATTTTTAGGGGGGGTTAACAGCATGTTAAAATGGACGAGAATGCCACACATTCACTGGTCAGTAGCTTTTGGTCAGTACCTTTTAACTTATTCTTTTTTTTTTGGACTCTCTGTATGGTGTTTTTGAGTGACAGAAAGGCGCCTTTTAAATAAAATGTATTATTAATATTAATACGGTCACCCAAGACTGCCAAAACACACTAACAGCGATGGGAAATGGACAGGATCTGATTCTTGTGTGATCTTCTTCGTATTCATTGTGAAATATCCTCTAATTTTGGTGATCAGTGCATATAAACTACTTGTTTTACAGTGTTTTCTTTAAATGGACTACTAGGTCTAGGTTAGTATTTATTTTTTAGTGTGAGATTAGGTTAATTACTCACAAAATACATTTACCAACCACTGCCATGAGCCAATGAGGCCAGTAACATTAGAGCTGACTGTATGCGAATAAACTAAACAATACTGATGTTTGTGTGATGGTGAAGAAAACAGCAACTAAGGCAAAGGGTAACTTAACAGTGTGGTTGTGTGTTTGTGAACAGGCCTGAACTCGTGCAGTGAAAGCAGTAGAAATGAGCAGCGTGTTGTGCAAGATGGGTGCACGTGCATTAATAAACCTGGTCCTTGCAAGTGGCTTAGGTCAACAGGTTGTAGTGAGAAAGACAGCTTTGGCACAACTTAATATATCTTGCACGTTTAGCCTAATATAGCCAAATAGTCACTGCATCTCTCAGTGCCACATTCGCAATGTTCATCTGTGGTTATAACATCCCAAGACCTTCCAATGAAAGTTATATTGTTTTTCAACGGTCAAACATTTTTCACCTGGCAATTCAATAACCTCCATGTGCAGGCAGGGTGCATTTATATTTTGGGGGATTTGGTTTTAGAGGAAGTGCTGAAAAAAGGGACTGTTAAGGTTTTGGTTTTAACTTTCAGAACAAATTCCAATTTTGCAGACTACCACTTAAGTGCAAACAACCAAAGACAGAACACCAAGTGTGATGAGAAATGTCCCAAAGATTCAACAGGCCTGTGTGCATGACTGAATATGGTTGTAAATGAATGAAAAGGGAATGTTAAATAAAATGGACAGATGGAGGATGTTTATTGCTTTGTCCAGCCATGTCTGTAGAAACTTGCAAAAAGAGAAATCTCCTTTTTCTATGTTTATGGATTTGCGCAGTTGTCAAGGGGCATCAAATGACTTGTCTTCAAGTCAGAATTAATCTGTGTTCAGTTTGGGATGCACCTAACGAAAAATTATAGTTGCCACTGAGGATGACTAAGCAGTAGTCTAATCGGAAACCCTGGATTTCACAAATAAAAGCATACAGGATTTGTTTTGCACTTCTGGGCAAGGTATCTCAACACTTAGGTGAAAAGACTGGCAAGATGCTACAGGAGGCTCTCGGGTGCACTGGATACAGCATGGAATGGTGAAAGGTCCACTAAGTAATAAAGCCTGGATCAAAACAGCTCTCCTGTATTAGAAACAAGACTACAGAGCGAGCTTTTCATCAACGCCAACGCTGAATATTACATCTGAATATTAAACATCAGAACCTTTGTCCTTAGTGGACCTTGTGATGGGATGTGCACAGAAACATGCACGTGTTGGTAATAAAACAAAGGGAATGATGTTGATCAAACTGAAAAGAGCCCATGGAAATCCAATGTCAAAAGTCACAGGATTATCTAATCTATTCAAAAGAAGGTACATGAAAAACAAGCGGAGACATAGAACAGATCTCACCAGCAAACAAACACTGGAGCTTGACTTCCTTTTCTGAACAGTGTGAAGGTAACACAGAAGTTAAGAACAATGTAGCGAAGGAGCACAGGGAGAAAATATAAGAATAAAAATAAAAACCAAAGCCGCCAAATAAAATGGAGGTAGAAAAAGAAAAGATACAGTCATACCCCCGTTATCTGGAATTCAGTTATCTGATGTATGTATGTGCTATATGCATTTTTATACCCAAACGAGCATTCTGAACAAATAACTTCCTAACATTTCATTCTAATGAAAGTATGAGCCTAACAGAGTGGAATTGGATGGCTCCAAGGCATAGCCCTCTAATTGCAGGTACTCTCTTTTCATGATTGCCCAACTTGCAATATTTCAACTTTCTGATGGGAATCCGATAGTAAACATAAATAAACTTTCAGCAGAAACTATATTCTGTTTTTTAAATTTTCCCAGGCAAACGACATGTGCCAAGCTGTACTGTCCTACTGTACTGTAGCCCTCTGATGAGAAATTGGCAGTCTGTGGTGTAACAACTAGCACTAGAAGAACCTAACTGTAAGACAAACAAAAGGTTGATCGCTTTCTTTAAACCCATGCATTTACAGAGAATACTATTAGCTACACCACAGAGAAGTGAATATCCACCCAACATGCCAGATCAGTCAAACAAAGTAATTGGAACCTAAATATTCTGTTGACAACAATAAAAGTAAGTTATTATTATACAGCCCTCTGAGCTGTTTTTTTTTTTTTTTTTTAAAGAGCTAGCGGGGTATGACTGTACATTATATTTGCGCATTAAATGTGATGAAAACTACACTAAGTTCAGAGCAATGCCTGATAGTAACCATTGCAAGGTAGGTACTGAGCTCTGTTTAGAATTGTAAGTATTCACTGCATGCACTTGGTCTATTACAGGGGACAGTACTTCAACAGACTTAGACCTGGATTCATTGTCATCTCAGAAAACACTACAGATAAGCATACAAATAAAAAATTATAATGATAGCAGAGTAAAATACGGCTAAAGTTTTGCTGTAACAAACTGCCATTTAATTAAAAAAAGCTTCTCAAACTCTCCTGAACTTCTGTTCTGGTAGCTTTCATTTAAATGTATACACTAACTACACTCGATAGAGGAAAAAATAAAATAAAATAAAAAATATATTGAGGTGATTCCAGACATCTAACTGCTTTCAAGTAAGATTATTTCTTGAAAGACACAATATTAATGACTAAGGAAGGAAATTTACTACGTCCAAAGATATTAAATAAATGTTTAGATAAATCAGTAATCACTAAGTAACTCTAAAATGATCTAGCAACAATAAATACAAATAATAAAGCTTGATTTGCCTCTATTTGCGATGATCTATTTGTTACTCTACTCTGAAAAACTAGATACAAAAACATGATAAGAAAAATTCTTAAACATAAAATTGGGGAGTAAATTATGATTTGCTTTAAGAAAAAAAAGTAAAACATAATAGGCAGCACGATTAAGTAGAAAAAGTGACAGAGCTTACCTTCACTCCATCAGACTTTTTGTTCAATAAACTTTTGCATGCTGAAAAACAAAGACAGATTATATGATTCAGCACATTAACACCCATTAGTAATGATCAAATGATAGATAAATGATCATAAAAAATACTGTCCAAAGAATATTCCACATTAAGAGCAACACCGTGAAATGCAAGCAAAGATTGAAGATAATTGAATTGTCTTCTTCCGACTTCCTGCTTTTATTACAGCTACTGTATAATTACGCTCCTGGCATTGATCCACCCCGCAGTCGTCTCGTTTTACACAATAAATACTTTCGAGAACAACCTTAAAGACGTAATTCTGGTGCACCAGTGCAATTTATTGGTTGCTTTTGATGTACTGGAATGGATTAATTGTGTAAAACCTTGCCTACACTTTCAGTGAATGTATTAACACAATTTTCAGCTGAAACAGCCTTTGAGTGTTTCTTGCAACAGTCCTTGTGTAGTTTTAGGAATTTCCTCATTTTTTCTTCAGACAACTTCTAGTTTCATCAATAATATTTCAAACTAAAGACATTGAAGGTCATTCCAAAATCTCCAATTTCTTGGTTTAAGGTTGATTTTGAGGTCTTTTCCAGATCACTGTATTTTTGTAATTTGTAGTATCTACACTTAGGACTCTTCCCTGACTATGGACCATTGGCTGCCAGGTCCTTCTCCTTTTTCTTCAAATGGTTTGCATTTTTACTCCAAACAAATCTTTTTTTGATTGTAGAAATATGTCAAGAATTTTAAATCAGATGACGTTACTAGATACCAGAACATCTAGCTTCTATAACCGTGTTTCTTTACAGCCGATGACTTGTGCACATAGATCATGCATGTACAAGCAACACTAGTGTGGGATTGCAGTACGCCTTCAAACTTTTCAGAACATGAATGATATTTCATAATTGATTTTAAAGAAAGGTAACACAATTTTACAAAAATGTTCATCATGACACTCAACCATAGACTAAAAATGCATTGGCATGTCCTAAAAAACACTCAACACATGTTCACAGACAGATGGACACGAACACGGACAGAGCTGTAAGAGACGGAAATGAGAATATGGACACGGAATCCTCACACACACACGCACACACACGTTATTGAACTTCCCAGCTTTTGTATCTCCTCAAGTTCCCTTACCTTCCAATGTGCAAAAAGTAGGAAGGACGGCAAGAAGAAAGGTTGAGATTAGTAATCAGTGATTTGTTTTAGGAAAACTGGTAGGCAAAACATTTTTTGTTCCATGCTTGGTCCATGCAGCGAGGATTTGCCTCGACATGCAGATCTGGATAATACAAGCAGATGTCTGTACTGCCTCCAGTCAGAAACATTTTAGACCAAGAACATGAACCCTGTTTAGCATGCAGTCATCAGGCAGTAGTCCTTCTGAGTGCTTTAAGCTAGACCCTAAACAAGCAAGGTTTTTAAGGAATGTAAAGTGTAAACAATGTGCTCATTAAGATATAAAACAGGTAATTCTCCAAAATTTTCAACACTAGCTCATTTCATTGCATCAGCAGCATAATAATTCTTACAATAAGATAGACCTTTTAAGTCTTTTTGTAATTTTATCCAACTTTCCAATGGCAGTGGCTCCAAATTAAATTCTTACTATGTACAATTTGTTCATGTAAATATTGAACATTCCAAATAAATAAATTGTTAAGTATTACCATCATGGTCAAGTTCTACATGATTATAAATGGATACCTAAGAACCTTTCATTATAATACCATAGTCAGATCATAGATAAAAGAAACAAGCTCCCAGGACAAAAAGGGTCACCATGAATGTTTAAGGATATAGTAAGTTCAGAATCCTGCAAATGGTGCTGCATAAACATAATCAAGCAATAAACACATATGGGGTGTTTAACTTGATTCATAGATTGAGAAGAGGTGGTACAGTATCATGGATGTCTTGTTGTGTGGAAAATTGGTCTCAAAAAGAAGTGATTGCATTTGGGCCTGCCTAAGGCCATAGTGTGAAGGACGTAGCTGAATTTATGTATTGAAGCATACAACATATGGGTCTACCAAAAGTGCCAGAAATCCTAGTCCGTAATAAATTCTGGCCAAAAGTCGAAACTGACTGACAGGGACTGCTGGTGTGTTTTACAGCTTGTGAATAAAAATCACAAGGCAAGAATTGCTTCTAGAAGTCAACGCAGGTACTCCACAGTCACTTTATAAAAAAGCATTGCACAGGGAACTGCATACCATTAACATATGGAGCAGAGTGGCATGCAAGAGGCCTCACTTCTGACAAAGCTACCCAGTCACACAGAGTAAAAAGACAAAAAATTGACTCATAGCTGGAAACGTGTTGTCTTCTCCGTTGAATCCTGTTCCTTGCCTTTTTGTGGATGACCGAATACATCAGTGAGGACTGCGTGCAAGGTGTGGTCCAAGCAGGATGACGTTCAATGATGTTCTGGGATAGTTTTAATTGCGTGTGACTGGATCCTTTGGTTAAGGTGACTACATTTGTAACACAATGCTTACATTGAGCTCTTTACACCTTTTGCTCATTATCTTACAGAGGAACATAAGACTCACATTCCCAGGGCTGCAAATATGACTGATCAGCATGATGAACATTCAGGAGCAGCCACACATCTGGACTGGACCGAAAAAACTCCAGATGTGAATTCTCTTTGAAATCTGTAGTACCACTTGGGGCCACCATCATGGCAGTATACTTAAATGTCTGTTCACATTAGTTAAAATAAACCCATACGTCTACGGGCCAGAATGATCTGTGCCATTTCAGTCAACAGCCACTCAAACAGCTGCACTCTTTAGTACTGAAGACTGTTTACTTAGTCACATGATCTGGTCATATCTGGCTCCTCAGTACATCCAGTACACTGACCTACTGATGGTTAATCTTGATCTTACCAGATACTTTACAATGAAAACAGCTTTAGCTAAATGAATCAATAATTATTTCTTTTTGTCTGCATCACAAAATGAACAGATAATGAGCAGTGCCCAATCTAATGCAGTTATCACACTATTATCCAGTCTATGAGCTACATTAACTTTAGCACAGGTTTTCCACTGGGCTCTGGCTGCAGTAAGTACATTAATAATTAATACACAGAGTAAGAATATTCAGATTTGTTTTTGTGATCTGACCACAATGTGTCATTACTTTTTCCAGAGTTGCAAAGTTGGATAAAAATACATTAAAGCAGCTTTGTAATGTCTCTTTATAAGCATTTTATCTTATAACATAGATACACATACGAATGTTTAAAGTTTTATATTTAAATGGTTACATATGGTATTAAAAACTGCCCTTACCGACTGTTCAAATGAGCAAATGGATTTACCTTAATTTCACATTACTGGGAAAATTATTAAGATTCTTATCCATGGTAATAGCACATTGGTTATATATACAGTGGCTAGACATGTGGCTACTCGAGCATTCTTAAACGTTAATGGAGGTGTCCAACAAAAAAAACTACACAACATTCTCTATGCTAGATTCGATAACACCCTCAGGCAGACCTTAAGCGATGGAACCAGCAGGCATGCCTCGTAGGTACCGATGCAAAGCCTAGTCCATAAGGCGTCCCATTTTCCATGCTCCCACATACGCACACACTTTTCAACACATGCTAGACAGCACAAGATGTCTGATCAACTTAAACAGGAACGCAACTGCCCTCTGGGTAGGGGTTTCATCACTCTTTGTACTCCAAAATGTTTCAAAGATTAAAAAGCATGCCGACATAAGACACATACTCGCATACCCAATATATAGTTCAACCATATCAGTGTTGTTTTTACTCCAAAGCTACACAGGCAACATGGCAAGGTTCTTGCAAGGCTGCATCCAAACTGGATTTCACCCCAGCACTCGTGTGTTTTGATAAGCGCTGCACCGAAATTTTACCCACTGAAAAGTTTCAGCCAAAAAAAGTGGCAGAAAGAGATAACGGAATTTCTGCCCCAAACTTTTCATGAAAGATGACGTTGTGTTGACAACAACAGAAAACAAGAAAGACTAGTTCGGAAAAAGAAAGCAAAAACGTAAAGAAGGTATCAGCCTTCATTAGTGCACTTTCGGTTGGCAAACTGTCAATGGCATGCTTCTTTCTTTGTTTGCTACTGTCTACATCCTACTAGTGACTCAAGCTGACTTCAGATTGTTTTTTATTTAGAACAGAACTGATCCCTAGCAGAACATAATTCACTCTGCTAACGAGTGTGCCAGGGAACAGAACAAATGGAATATGGATTACATATTCAGGTGTACAGTGCTTTCTCTGATATTACAGCCTTAGTTGAAGGTCAAGAATCATAAGTGCGATTTTAGATTTGGGTGAAAAGTGAAAGATGAAAAGCCGTCTTCTTCAGGTTGGTGCAAAGACATCTAGAATCCTTTGAAAAGTAGGTTATTTCAGTGACTTGATCTCAACCAAATTTCAAACATTAATTTATTATTATATTTACAATTAGTCATTTATCAGATGCCCTTATGCAGAGTCATTTGCAACAAGCACTTGTGGATCTTGTTCAAATACTCCAGGGTAGCAGCTTGGCAGAGGTGGGGTTTTAACCCTGGATCTTAACCACTATGCTATCTCAGCCCAATTTTTCAGTGCTGCTGTGTTTAATAAAAGCATTTATCCAAAGCAAGCCATAATATTTTGCAGTGGTTATGTTCCAAAAAACTAGTTTGTGTTTGTACACCACATTTTCATTGTTATATATGGGGATATCTGTAGTTCAAAACCAAGATCTACTTGGGGCTAAATCAGACAGACTAAACACAGCACAAATCAAGATCTATTTTTGGCCTAAATTAAGACGGTTGACGGGTCAAGATACAACGTCCATATGGTGGTTGGTGCTTGGTGGGATCTTCTCAACCTCAAATCAAAGTCTGAAAAATCAGCTCGAGTCACAAGTGGAATGTAAGCACTGGCAAGCTAATGGAGAAGGAAGCACACAAGAAAAATGGAAGTGCTCACTAGGGGAAAGTGGTTGTGTAGGACGTGCACGAGGGAGTCGGAAAGAATGAAGAATGAAACACTTTAAAATAATTACCAAGGTAATAAAGTGAGAAAGCAATTAAAAGATATTTTGTTTCCTTCACTCTCCTGTGCAGGTCAGCACAGAGGTGTTTGACGCCCAGCAGACTAACAGTGAAAATGTCGACCACGTGGGACTTGAGGGACAGCTGACGAGAAATTTCTAATCACTGTTAAAGTGAGATGTTAACAATAATATTAAGTGATATTCAAAAAACAAAACAAAAATCACTCATTAAAACAAACCTTTCGGTTTTTAGCTCAGTGTGGTCAGCGATTTGGATTTGGCCTCAAATTTCGGTGCACCACTAGTTGTGAGAATTTAATAAGACTAAATGGGGATCACACATCAAGTCTTTATGGTAGTTTTTAATTTTCTCCCTTTACCTGTATAATATTTAACCCCACATCCAAGCACACATGGTTGCATTCTAAGGAATCTTACGTTCGGAAAACTATCATGTTTAAAATGTCATTAAACATAGTAATCTTTCAGGCTGAGGTAGTAAGACCAGCATTTTAATTCAGTTTGATGAATTGATGAGAATAGCTGCATAGATCAGCATCTGAGATAAGAGAATTCAACCTCAGAAAATTCAGGATACTAGTAGATAAACTCATCTGGTTGGATCATTTTTAATTAAAATTTGATAGTCAGCTGTCTAATACTAGTTAATTAAAATTAACTTGGTGTCTTTAATCATCCTGACTACATCATATTTGACTCATTCCTCAAAAGACTCATTCGTATTCGTATTTGCACTATTGTCTTGTCTCTTGTCCCACATACGTCCATGTCTGTGTCCTTGTTGTATCATACATTTGGACTTCTTTTGGGAAGGAGAGTAACGTAATTTCAATTCTCTGTATGTCTTGTACATATGCAGCATTGACAATAAAACTACTTGACTTGACTTGATATTTAAAAAGTTTGTTTATGCTGTGTATATGATAGTGTTCCACTTGTGTTTTCAACAGCATCTATGGTGCATTTACGTATTGTTTGCACACAATTTTCTAGTAAAAAATACCCTTTAAAGTTATATTAAATTAGGATAAAAAGACAATACAACCATGGTAATGTGTGGTCAACGTCCTGTTATACGGAATGTAAAACGTAAAATGTAATACGGAATGTAAAATGTAGCTATTTTTTCACCTAATAAACGTGCATTAGAGCATTACAGTATTAGAGCAAACACCCTATTTCAGAGTGACTGGTACAACATTATGGGTTATGGGTGTCGCTCATGCGCTAAACAGTGGCAGCTTAGCAGTGCTATGACTTGAATGCCCTGGACACCACAGCTTTTTATCTTTCGGGACAACACTGATCTAAAAGTTATATTTCTAATGTAAATTAGGTATTATTAGGTTACAAAATGAGGACTTTGTTACAGTGTACCTACAGGCATATAATTAATATATTCATTTATGTGTGCCTGTGTTGCCATCTGTCACACTAATCACAAATTAAATATGGACTAGAGAAATGTTTTGCTTTTTAATCCAAAGAGATTTTAAAGGCGTTAGAACTGCAAACGTAAACTCCTAAAGACAACTCTGTTGCGACTGATTATAATTATAGATAATTATCTACCAAACGCGTCAAAATAGAGGATGATATAAATTGGGATTGTTAAATTTAATTTGCTCAAATTAAAATGGATATCAGGCAGGTTTTTCCATTTCCAGACAAAACCTTAAAATGTCACCTCCTGTGGAACAATTTGTCACTCAGGGCATGTTACATAATTATCTCCTGAATTTGCTGATCTGGAACAAAGCTGACTCCAGCACTGGCACACTTGCTCGTCTGTATGTCTAGCAGTGTGTGCAGTGTGTTGGCAGAATGGGTCATTCTCCCGCGTGCCACACATGCGGGCAGACTGATGAGCGAGAAGCGGGCAGTGCCCTCTTCACACATACCTTCCTGAGCCAATGCAGCCGTGCTGGTGGTGGGGGCGGCGGGGCTCGTGTGCTGCCGACCCACTAATGAACAAAGAAGCATTCCGTTGGGAGGAGCTAGTGTCAGAGCACTGTGTTTTTACAAGTTCTCCCCTCCCACCCGCACAAGCAACTCAAACTTAAACACCAATCACATTTTAAAGTCAGTCGAGTCAAGGTGAGTAAGAAAAAAAACAAAAACAAATAAATCAATAAATAACAAATGAATAAACAAATAAATAAAAGATCAAAGGTTATTTGGAGGCAACGAGTGATCTGCATTAATTCACAGTTCTAAGAGTGGAAGGTACTCACCAGAAAAGTTTCTAGACACCAGCATGGTGGTCAAAATGGCTCCCTTTAGAAGACGCAAAAAAGAGACTGGTATGATTAGTTTCACAATATCTATAGTTAAACTGTATTTGATTGCATATTTGACAATAATATTTCAATACTGAAAACATGAACATTCACTAAAGAAAACATGATGCGCATGTCAAAAACTCATACAAATATTTTACTGCACTGAAAACTCTCCAAATTAAAAGTATATTGTAATAGCACTATATGTCATCGTTGTGAGGACACCTTCAGTTTTCTCCTCGCGTTGAATTTGCGCAAACACTCGACAGTCTCCTGGCGATGCATCATGGAAGCCACAGTGGAGCGTTGCTGCATGAGAAAGAGATTTTTCAGGTGAGAAGTGAGATACTTCAGGTGAAAACAGCAGCATTACGCCACTCAACAACCTTTCCCCGAGTCAACAACCACAGCTATGGGTAAATCTGGCTGAAAAGGGTTATTACAGTCTATCTATAAACAGAATTTCATGTTTATTTTAGACACGCACAGATTCATTTTTTTTACTCTTTCAATATCGACTGCAAGGTCTAAACTGGGTATCGATCGATAATAAGTACTGATCTAACATCACTGCCTTTAAAAACCCTTGTTTAAAATTACATGTACCACACTGTACTTAACTAACAGTTGAAATGAAATACAAAACTTAAAGTACAGTGTAACCTTAGAACTAGAACTTAATTTGTTAGATTTGTTCAAGGCCCAAATTAAATTTCCCATGTAAAAAGGAGTAATTCATTTTTTTTTTTAATGCCTATACTCGTACGCAATTCTGGATTAAGTATGCTAACCATTAACTGCTGCGTCATCGCGCCACCAGCAAAACATCTTGCAAATCATTATGAAATTAACCAAAACCAAATTTAGAGATTAAAACAAAACCTCATCTGTCACAAGGTGAGCTAGTGGCTTACTGGAACAGGCATTAAAGGAGGAGGGATAAAGAGATTAATGCTTAGGGGGCCTATTCTAAAAGGAATAAAGTGATCTAACACCCCACCTTTCTTACAGGCCGGGATTAATTTAGCAACGTATCCTAAACACAATCAAAGTAGAATTTAAAAAATATGTTTTTGGCACTTGTCACTGGGACCTCAGCAGCGCCACTGATGGTATGTCTCTAATCGTGTTAATGGGTGTAAATTGGGTGTGAATTAAAATACTCTACATAGAACAGTCTATGTAGTGATCAGTGAATGAGTAAACACACCCAGAGTGAATAAGACACACCCTGAAACTGTAACACACGCATTTAGGTCTTATCGATGTCAGAATTTAGGGGTACAGTTATTACATTTACGGCATTTAGCAGACGCGCTTATCCAGAACGACTTAAGAATTATTTTTTTTTTACAATCCAAGCAATTGTGGGTTAAGGGCCCTACCAAAGTATCAGATTAGAGCAGCACTTGTTTATGAGTGTTTCTGAATCGTCTTGAATATGATTGTCAGCAGTTATCCGTATCAGCAACATGGATAGTTTGCATACTCGTTGGTAATTCTTGATCATTTATATTCATGTGCTCATTAAGGTGACTAATGACTTAAATCTGTCGACAAGTCCACTTTATTAAGTCTTATTTAAAGCAAGAATAATTGAAACAATATTAACCCTCAAACAGATCAGTGATATGTCAACATAACAGTCATGGAGATCAAGAAAACGGTCATCATATGACCTGGCGCAAACTCTTAACCTTTCAAAAAGATAGAGGACACTTTAAGCAACAGTTACTGATGTCAGGTCACACTGACAAAGAAAAACAGAATAAAAAAGAAAAAACAAAAGCCTACCAGACACACAAAATCCAAATGTTTATCACTATATATTCTGCTTTTTGTGAGCAGTGCATGTAGTATCACTTAATATCAGCTTGTACTTTTTGACCACCTTAATAATTCACGATAATGAAGGGACATCTTCATAACTCAGACTGCCATTTTTTATTTAATCATTTTGCACTGATCAGTAGACGGTACAGATCAGGATGTTCACAAGCACTGGACGATCTCCAGACGATCAATTAGAGTACTTTACTGAATCTTGATATCTACATTAAGCCTGTCCTGATATTCGATTAACTCAACAGAGCATGTAAAAGGGTTTTCAAAATGTTAAAGACACCAAGATATAATCTAATCACTCAAGAGTTTCTATAGCTGAATAACTTTGCAATCAGCAAAATACAAATTTCTTAGTGTTGGAACAGAGATTTGCAAAATAGAAACCTTAAATAAATTAGTTCAATAATATATGAGACTACTTTACATATGTAAGATTATTAAGCAAAAGACAATGAAACAAAAAAACTATTACACTAATATGTACTATATTTTTGTTTTGTTTTGCAATCATAACATATATTTTCTCTCTTGATTATACAAATTTTACCTGCACATTTATTTTTGCGTTTGTGGGACTTTTGAGATGAAATGAACTCCATACGTATTACTAGAAAAGCTGAGTTGTATAGTGTAAGAATAATGTAGAAGACAGACTGTTTAGGCTCTGTAGATTGGCAGACTTCATAGGTGGCCCAGTACCAAGTAAGCAAAGTGACAACAACACTTCTAGAGTTCATAGAGGTTCTTATAATTAACTAAGATGATAATTAACTCCTACAGTTAGACCCAAATATATGACAAACAATAAAAGCATTAAACCTAAACCTAAAAACAACCCCACTATAGAGTGCAATACTCTGGCCACACAAAGAAAATGTGCTTGCTTCTAATATATTAAATTACTGACAGGAAAATAATTACTAATTGTATCAGGTTCAGTGAGGCCTCGTGAAAAGGCAATAGCTCGTAATTTAAAGCAAATGCATTTAACTATGGCAAACGTTTCAAAATTGCAAACTGTGAAGTATTACAGGACAGTTACAGTAATGCAGCTGTAATGTGATTTGAGTCAAATATATGTGATTAGTACTAAGAAGCGCTCAACTAACCTAAAATATATTAAAGATATACAGAAAAAAAAGACTGGCTCATCTTATTTCTACAGCAACATTTCTATAACAACTCCCATTTCCCACTAGGTAATGTTATGATCCTTAAATATCCAGACTGTACCCTGGACAGGGATAAGGGAAAATCAAACCAGGCAAATTATATCAGATTGAAATTGTCCAATCAGTTCAGGATAAAATCTAAGATGCACGTACACACACATGGCCGACCATTCACCCAGAGTAACTGCGAGAAAACAAACAATAGAAAATAAACAAGAAATAAAAACCTGGTTAACTTTAAGTTAATTGATTTTGTTAATATACATCAATTACTGCATTACAGACGTTCCAAAAAAGTCGGGTATATAATGGTATCGGGAATGGTATATAACATAATGAGGAATCATTTCTAAGTGAATCACTCATGAATCACGTAAATAAAAAAGCACTAAGCTAAGCTAAGCTACTAAACTGAGAAATACGCCATTTATTTTTTATTCACATATAACAGGTCTTTGTTTGAAAGGGTTTACCTGTAAAGTGCTTTATAACCGTGAAAGGGGATACAGTGAGATTTAAGGTACTTACACAAACCCAGGGGTGTTTCAGAGCCTGGTCAGCAGTGATCCTCTTAGCAGGGTTGATAGTAAGCATCTGGTTGATAAGGTTCTTGGCCTCTGGGGTAACAGTGTCCCACTCAGGAGAAGGGAACTGTAATGATGGAGAAAAGTCAGGTTCATGAAACAATTTTCAAACACTAATTTACTGAGTACAAAAACACATAGATGTTAATTATGGATACTACCTTTTCAAAAAGTAGAAGTAGAGGTCTGAGTGTTATTCTATTATTAAACTGAGTACAAGATTATATCCATCAGTATAAGCCTTCATTTTAATAGCATTTACCTCACTGCTGTAATTTTGAGATGACAACATTTAGTAAATTTAACATATGCTCTTATCTAGAGTGAGTTACAACTAAAGCAAGCTTATAAAGTACAATTAAAGCAATTACAGTTTAAGGGTCTTGCTCAAAAGACTAAAAGCATCAGCTTGGGGGTAGTGAGGATTCTGGGCCATTGTCCAGTAGATTAATCGCTACACAGCCACAGCCCTGCTCTGGACAATTCAAGCACTCTTCAAATATTTACTTTACTGAAATGGTAATTACATAATTGAGACGAACAGCAAGCAGCTAGATAAACTACGTTATATATCCATGAAGTTACATATGATTACTAGAAATCAACACCGAAGAGAAGGTTCTTACAGGTCAATAAAACTATTAACACTATTTAAATTATAGTTAATAACTGTCATTTAAACAATTACACTTAATGAGTGGCTTCAGGGTACAGTCTAATGAAACACTGATCTAATGATGCATAGACATATCAACAGGTATTTGTTGATACTGATCATAAATGTCTGCCTGCCATTTGGATTTTTGCAAAGGAAAGACTTGGCATAATAAATACACCAATCGGCCATAACAATAAACTAATGACAGGTAAAGTGAATAACAGTAAAGGTGTGAAGCTATGAGCAATATTAGTTATTAAAAGTACTGCGATGTTCATGTTAGCCTGCGTTTGTGGCGCTGTTACCGCCGTGTATACGAGAACTGGTTAGTTAATCGCTGGCTATGTAATAACAAAGCACTGTATGTATGACTAATAATCAACATACAGTGAGTCCAAGAAGTATTTGATCCCTTGCTGATTTTCTTTGTTTGCCCACTAATAAAGACACTATCCTTC
>JAVSBV010000097.1:2072733-2083125 GCA_033117975.1 Parotocinclus spilosoma
ATTTCCCCCTAAACCTAATAACTGGTTGGGCCACCCTTAGCAGCCACAACTGCAACCAATCATGTGCGATAACTTGCAATGAGTCTTTTACAGCGTTCTGGAGGAATTTTGACCCACTCATCTTTGCAGAATTGTTCTAATTCAGTTACATTATAGAGTTTTCGAGCATAAACGGCCTTTTTAAGGTCATACCACAGCATCTCAATAGGATTCAGGTAAGGACTTTGACTAGGCCACTCCAAAGTCTTTATTTTGTTTTTCTTCAGCCATTTAAGGGTGGACTTGCTGGTGTGTTTTGGATAATTGTCCTGCTGCAGAGCCCAAGTGCGTTTTAGCTTGAGGTCACGAACAGATGGTCGGACATTCTCCTCTTTTGGTAGAAAGCAGAATTCATAATTCCATTTATCACAGCAAGTCTTTCAGGTCCTGATGCAGCAAAACAGCCCCAGACCATCACACTACCACAACCATATTTTATTGTTGGTATAATGTTTTCTGAAATGCACTGTTTCTTTTACGCCAGATGTAATGGGGGACATACCTTCCAAAGAGTTCAACTTTTGTCTCATCAGTCCACAGAATGTTTTCCCAAAAGGCTTGGGGATCATCAAGAAGTGTTTTGGGAAAATTGAGACAAGCTTTAATGTAGCAGTGGTTTTCTTCTTGGAACTCTGCTATGCAGGCCATTTTTGACCAGTCTCCTTCTGATGGTGGAGGCATGAACTTTCTTTGGATCTCTGCATGATGTGTAGCTTTTAAGTATCTTTTGGTGGACTTCACTTTGTCAGGCAGGTCCTATTTAAGTGATGTCTTGACTGAGAACAGGTGTGACAATAATCAGCCCTGGGTGTGGCTAGAGACAATGTACTCAGGTGTGATAAACCACAGGTATCAAGGTCACTTTTTCACACAGGGCCATGTAGGTTTGGATTTTTTCCCCTACTAATAAACACCTTCATTTACAAATTGCATGTTGTGTTTACTTGTGTTGTATTTGACTACTATTCAAATTGGTTTGATGTTCTGAAACACTTAAGTGTAACAAACATGCAAAAAACAGGAAATAAAGAAGAGGGCAAACACTTTTTCACAGCACTGTAAATGCAGTGGTTACCAAATGCCTATATTCAGAGTGACTTGCAACTGAAACAACCCTACAAGCTACAATCCAAGCGGTATGTAGATAAGGACAGCTTGGTTGTGCAAGCAACTGAACCCTGGTCTTTTCTGGTCAATAATCCAGCACCATAACCACTGCAGCATCACAGTAACAATTTTGACCATTTGTCACTTACGTCCTTTTGCTGTCATTAATCCAAAGGCAACGTACAACCAGTGCACACTGCTCAGAAACTACATCTGCTCCATGCAAGCGACAAATCACATCTCTACTGGCGTCTCATTAGGATTGTAAGCAATATGGGGAAAACCAGCAAAAATATATTTCGAGTATTTTTCCCTTATCCTGGCCAGAGTCACAAGGGGACCACAACAAACAGTGCAGCTGCAAGCATGCCCTGGATAGAATGCCAGTCCATCAACTGTTTCTGCATGCCATGCAGCCACAAGGCACCACTAGGACTTGAACCAGCTCCCCTGAGGCGGTGGTCTTATGCAAACCAGTGCAGCACCCGAGTGCAAGGAACTCAGGTATTTGCTTTAAACAAACATGCATTTCATCATATATTTAATGTAATTGGTAAAACAGTATTAACTTCAGAAACATAAGAGCAACTATGTTAAAATGGTAGCTTAACTCTTACCTGTATACTGTTGTGTATGAAGCCTCTTCGATGCCGTGCTGGCCTCAGGTGTGGATATTCTTCTGTACTGGTTACTTTGATCCCCCACACATTCTTCCATGCTTCATACAATTGGCTGTGTACAGGATAAACCCCAGAGTGGTGTGGAGCCACAGCATAGCCCATGTCTGTGGGGATCCCATGCTCCTACGCAAGTCACACAAAGACCTATTGTTAGGTTTATTGTATTATGAAAACATTTTACATGAAGCTGATTTAAATAAGAATTTTCAAAAAACATTTGTCAGGTGCAGATATTTTTTGGTGCTTTCATATGACAATAGCAGTTGGGAGACAAATCTACCACATGGGGGAGACACAGAACAAGTCCAACGTGCAAAAACCAGGAACTCAAGAGTCCCAATTCATTTTTCTCTATCTCCGAGTGACCCTAGTTGAGGACAATGAGTGTGACCATCCTAGACAACATGCTTGCTAGAGAGACCTATTTGCAGGCTCATTAAGCTCTGATAAAGGAGCTTTGCCTTCTTGGGTGAGCAGTGGTATGTGTGAGTGTTTACTGCAGGGACGGGAGTGGAGGGGAAGTCTGGTTTATATTCACAGCACACTTCTGCAATGTCTGACTGCAGGCCGTATCCCACTCCAAAAGACACTCTCACATCAGGATGGCCTCAATTCCAACAGGACAAATCCAGTGTCCAGCCTGGAGCCAGAATAAACAAGGTCAAGAACATTCTACAGATAAACATATCCGCTGATAAACCCATGCACAAAATCTCAGTTAAGAGAAATTTTGAATCGCGTCTCTTGAGATTGGTGTACGGTAATGTGCACACTAAGGTCTTAGGCCGCCATTAGAGATTTGCTGTTTCAGCAGTGGTATAATGACCTACCTTAGCCTTTTCACCCTGTTCCCCTTACAAAAAAAGGGGTTTCTTGGCATCTACCACTTCACAAGAAATACTTCCCACCAGAGCCTAAAAAAGCATTTTTTCCCTTTTTTATGCATACAAATTCTGTTTTTTTTTTCCTGGATGTATTCTACAAAAAGAGAATGAAAAATAATGATATAGGGTCATTAGACCACCTCTAAAACAATGGTATATCTAATCTAATGTTGGCATTTTGCACAATACTGGATAGAGTGTAACATTATATGAAAACTCTCATCATCATTTAAGGTGCAGCAGCATTTCTTTAGCCTAAAGCCGTAGTGATTTGGGTTCAAATTTCAGCTGGGTCAGGTATCGCTCAGACAGAACTGGCAATGTCACAGATGGGAGGACCTATAGAAGAGCGTACAAACCCTTAATTAGCGGACTGGTGGCTTGTCTATTGTATACGTTCACTTGTGACCTAATCAGGTCGTGTACAGGCTCTGTAATCAATCCAAATATATATATCAAATTATTTAAAACTAAGATCTATGCACACAGGTTAGTACATTTACTACATAATGCAGTACAGATAGAACAGATTGCATTAAATACCTCAGGGGGACAGTATATAGTGTTATATACTGTCCCCCTGAGGTATGTAATACAATCTGTTCTGTATTATGTAATAAAATGTACTAACCTGTCAGCATAGACCTTAGTTTTATAGAGGCTGAAAAGCAGCTATTATGCTTATTGTTATAAGTAAAAAAAAAAAAGAATACAAAATAAGGGTGTGTGCTAAGAGGAGTGATTTGTTACATTAGAGTATAGGCTACTTGTAGGAAAGTTCTTACACAAAGCTTAAGCTAAATGAGCGCTAGTTTTCTAGCTAGTGTCGAGTTGAGGACATGGACGGTCACTGTGAGATAGCTTTCGGTACCATGAAAAGTACATCCGTATTCAGCTTCAGAGGTATCAAAATAAAACTAATTCACCAGATGGAAAAATTTTTATACAAAAGCACTAATTTGACTAATTCAAAACCCATTAAGATGTATTATGAGACACGCAAGTCTGAAGCTGATGCAACTGTACATCCAAGTCTGTATTCCATCCTTCATTAGATTTCCATGATTGACTATTTTCAATATAATTACTAAGAACAGCCTGCCTACCGGGCGGCATAAGATTTCATTTACCATGCATGAATTAAATAAATCTGAAGGAGGATAACTTTAGAAGTAATTTCACATTATTCATCTAATTATCTATTTAGTCTAAGTTCTAATGGCTGTTAAATGTCTTCAGAACATCAGCCTAAAATCAAACTGCCCATTGGGAATGATCAGGTTTGTACTGTATTAAGCTTAGTATCTCAGCAACAGAGAGCTGTGCAAGCAGGGAGGAGGCTGTGCTGCAACTGACCTGTGCAAAGAGTTTGTTGAGCCTCATTTGCTCGGACAGCACACTGACGTTGTGGAAGAGATGCGGCTGCATGTGACTCCACATGTGAGGAAACCACCAGAACTCCTCCTTGTGCTGCAGCAACATGTCATCCCCCTCATCCTCTTCCTCAGTGCCTAAACATACACAGGAACATGAGGTTAGGAAAAACAAGGCTGGTTAGATAAAATACCTGGAGGAATGTGGTACATGGAACCTGTCTTTCAAATACCTGCATGGTAGAACTTTCCAGAGAAGCCAAGGTTAAAGGTGAAATTGGGCACCAGTGTTCGTAGTTTGGTCTGTGTGTTCAGCAGAGCCTATAAAATAAAATGTACATAGTGCTACATTACATAGTGAAAAGCAATTATTACACATTTATATGCTGTACGCAGATTTTATCGTACAGTTTAAAAACAACAAAACATGAAACTTTCTACTTTCTGTCTTAAAATAAAACCTACTGGAAGGGCATACAAATGTATGCACTACAGACTGCAAGAAATGTCATTAATAAGTCAAAACCCATCTGACAGAACAATAAGACCTGGACATAACTGCTAAAAAAAAAAGCCACATCACTTCCAAGAGCCCTACAGAAACAGGTCTGCTACTACAGGAGTAATGGAGCACTAATTTATCTCCCTGAAACGCTTATCAGAAGAAATATGGCGATCATTTGGAGTCAACCTTTGAAGCACAAAACACAACACTTAGATAAGCGAGAGGAATTTTGGAAAGTGCTGTGGTCTGATTGTTACCACTCTGGTAACAATCACAAAAAGACATATTTGGAGGAATAATGAGAATACTTCCAAGGTTCATACCCCTGGAGACGAGCTTGGCTCGACTGGACACAACACTTAAGATAAAGAAATATAAGAAAAGACACTTCTCCGTACTGGTACCCAGGTTGTGGAATGAACTCAGAGGCTCTTGCTCTTCAAATGATGACTAAGGCCTCACCTCCTAACTTAACACTTAAATGAAGACAAACTTCATTAACATATTAAGAAAAAGACTTAAGATACTTAAGATATATTTAGGAATATTTAGGAATGCTTGTGGGCTATTGTCCATCTGTACTAACATGAGGTAATGTCTACTAAGAAAAGAGCAGAGCACTTTTATAAGTCGCTCTAAATAAGGGCTATATGCTGTGAATGTTAAAAAGGAAGACAGTTAATCATGGAGGTGGTTCAGTTATCAGGGTTTTATGACAGCCATTAGTACTGAAAATATGTAAAACAGAGAAAAGAATGGATTCCATGTAATATTAACACATACTAGAAGCCTATGCGCTACAATTAGTAGTTACTGTGATAAAACACTGGTAAGATATTGGACTATTAACCAGTCAGTTCTTGGTTCAAGTTGGGTTCTTAACTTTCATTTCCTTAGATTGAACCTTGGAACACTGTATTAGTTCTAACTCACTATGGGTGTTTGCTGATTGTACGGGTAAATATTAATAAGAAACCTGAGCTAAAATAGGGATGAATTTTACACGACACTTAACGAACTTAAATTAAACATCAAGAAATATAGTACTGATACATATTGTGTATACAAAGTGACCTGAGGATCTTTGAACCAAAAGCATTTTGGAAACAAATACACAATGCTCACAAAATAAAGGGAAAATTTAAATGGGAGTATTTCATTTTGAAATATCCCCTAATTTTTGTGAGTAGCATAGAAAGAACACACATGCCCTATTCAGACTGGATTAGTTAAAGAACCGACTGATAAGCATAACTAGAAAAAGTGCATGTTGGTGCAACAATAAAGTTTGTGAACCCTTTTTGAGCAGCAATAATAACTGGGATGGGATGTGGGGGGTGGGGGGATCAGTGCATTCCTTTTTGCAACCCTGCCATGTACACCATTGTTGTTCAGTGTTCTCCTGATGTTGAACTCATGAACATAAACATTAGCCAATGAGAGTCTTTTAGCTGTTTAGACATTAGTTGTTTGTGGGTTTGCAACCTTTGGACTTTTGCATGCTTTGGTCTTGGATTAATGTTTGTTGGTAAGAAAGGAGGGTCAGAACAATAAGAATGATCTTATTGTGCCCTTGTGTGTCTTGAAAGGCGCTTATGAAATAAAATAATATTATGCTATTATTATTGAATTTCCTCCAGATTTGAACACAAACCTCTATGACTATGAATCGGTAAATTTAAACTCTTTAAAGATGTTCTGTAACCTGTGTTTTTTAGCCTGAACAACAACTCTACTTCTGAGGTCCTTTGCTTTGGTCACAATCCACTTCCACAAACGCGTGCTGTGAAGATCAGACAGCGCTACTTCTGTGTTCTTTAAACACAACAGGGCATTAATTCACATTCAAACTGCTAATGCTACATGCATTTTGTGTTGTTTTTATCCAACTTTAAAGCACACACAATCTTAATATGCTTTAGGTCATACATTTTTACATCATGTTCTAAAGAGCAAGAACAATCATTCAAGAACTTCTGTTTGATGCAGAGTTGATCAACGTTATGGTGTTGGGGTAACGTAACGGGGTTTCATTCGTCTGGTTCCTCTAAAGGTTTCTTCCTCTTAATCTCAGGGAGTTTTTCTTTTCCACTGTCGCCATTGGCTTGCTCATTAGGGAATTACATTTTTGACACTTGTTTATATATCAATGTAAAGATGCTTTGTGAAAATGTCTATTGTAAAAAGCGCTATACAAATAAAATTGAATTGAATTGACCCAAATGTGTAAGAGGTGGGATTTGAAGCCTGGACCTTCTGGGCCATAGTCCAGTACCTTAATTACTAGGCCCACAGAAACGCCTGTACAAACGCAGACCTCTAACATGTGACTTAAACGATCAGAAAGTAGCCGAGTCTGGTGAAAGAGTTCTCGGTTCTGCCAGCACTTTTCTCAAGGGAGGAAGGAGAAAACACCGCATGTAGCCGATCGGGATGGACAAACAATGAAGAAGTAGCACCTGTAAAATAGGAAATTACCCCAGAGCCTAATATAAATTGTGACCCATTTGGAAAGGCTACATAATGTGAACTGCTGAAAAAAACAGTTGAGAGCTGTGATTTGTGCTAAAGAGCACACTACTATAGACATGTTGCACATAGGGAAATGAACTCACTAAAAAGCTTGCATTCTGTCTGTAGCATTTAATATTACAGCGGAGTACGCCATTCTGTTTAGGGGACTTGATTGCAACAAGAATCAACACAAGCCTCTTCAGAATGCAATAATCTCGCAGTATTGTAGTGATTAATTTGTGAACACAATGCAATAAGGTGCAAATGACACCGTTTAACAAGGTGCTATGATGCAAAATGCGCAGTATTACAGTGACTCTAACAGAGCGAAAATATATTATATAATTTATAATACAGACTCACTGGCCACATTATTAAGTACACCTGTTTAACCGCTCGTTAACAGAAATATCTACTCAGCCACAAGACAGCAACTCAATGCATTGCAGCAAGTAGACATGGAAAAGACGATCTGATGAAGTTCAAACCTAGCAACAAAATGGGAAAGAACGGTGAATTTGAACGTGGCAATTTGTGGTGCTGAGTATTTTAGAAAGATCATGTGGGATTTTCACACGGCCATCTCTACGGTTTGTAAAAGAGAAAACAGTGAGAGCCAGTTCTCTGGGTAAAGAAAATGCCTTGTTGATGCCAGAGGAGAATGGGAAGACGGATTCGAGGTGACAGAAAGGCAACAGTAACTCGAACGACCCTTCATTGCAATAAGGTATGCAGAAGAGGATCACTGAACATGCTGCTACAACAGCAGAAAAAAAACACACCGGTTGCCACTTCTGTCCTCCAAAAACAAGTAACAATATAGTACCAAATTGCACTGGCTCAACAAAATTAGACAGAAGATTGGAAAAATGCTGCATGATCTGATGAATCTCGATGTCTGCTGTGACATTTAAACGGTCTGGAATATGTTCTGGAATATGTGAACATCGTTTAAACGTTTAAAATGACAGCCTACCTGAGTATTGTTGCTGACCACGTCCATATCTTTATGGCCACAGCGGACCATCTACACTCCACTACGCTCAGACCGCCTTAAACTGGTTTTGTGAACAGGGCAATGCGTTCACTGAACTTACTTGGCCTCCACAGTCCTCAAAACTCAATCCGAAAAACCATTAGCACGGTGTACCTAATAAAGTGGCCATGGACTGCACCTGAAAGGTCATTTTGGCATTTCATTCAAAAGAGAACTTGTAGAAATGATTGAAAGAGCAAGAAGAAGCATCACACCCACAGCAAAGGTTAGCATAATTCATTACCCATCTGCATTTAGAGAAGCCGCCAACAGGTGGCAATGTGGAGCTGAGAGCGTATCAGTTACAGAACAGCAAGTGTGAATTTTAAGGTGTCAAGCAGGCAAAGATCTTAAAAGACGCACATTAGCATCCATATGTCCTCTGGCTAGAAGGCACACAAGAAAGCCTTGCATCAGTATTAGTAATGCCATAAAACTCGGCTGGTGTGCGAAGGGCAGCTCAGAGAGTCTTAAAATAAAAATAAACAAATTTAATAAAAGCAACCTCCTCCCCCACACAAATATCTCAAATCTTAAAAGTGACTAAGTGAGTAACGGCATCAAGCTGGCACACATCAGGGGGCAAGGAGAGATACCTTCTGCTCCACTACAAATCATAGAGGCCTTTAGCTGCGATGGCATCACAAATCAGCCCGTGCTGAGCCGGTGAGATGCTGCTGCTGCATGGCAGGATAAGAGATTCCATCACGCAATGATTTAAGAACCACAGTGTCCTTGAGCATGTATGGATCTTGTGTTTGCTCTGCCTTGAGTGTGTTTGCACACTGAGTCTGTATAATCCCCCAATTTGTGTGGCAATCTCAGGTCTAGAGACGATCCGTCAGCGCTGGCTGGGACTGAGAAAGCTGTTGCCTCTGTTGAAACAATTTGTTTTATAAAGTACTCTCGACTTTGACACAGATGCCTACACTTTTAATAAAGTTAGAAAATTGGTGAGGTAGATCATTAAGAATTTAGAGCTTGGAAAATATTTAATCGGGCAAAGTAATGAATTGTAAATTCTAACCGAAGTTATTAAACGGGGCTGCACTCCCGTAAATCACTAACGCATTAGCAACAGCATATAGCTCATTTCAGACATGATTAACTGCCTTATACAGCCTTAATGTCTTAACCAACCTAAAGACGAAAATAAAATAAAAAGCCTCAGGGCACATTTAGAAAATCCATACTAAGTGAGCTGATAAGGCTGGATGGAGAGATAAAGGAAATAGCACCTTGAGACCCGAAGGCCAGGGGTCAGTCTGTGTCAATATAGCAATAGTACATGTAAGAACGTAACCCCTGGTTAGGATTCCTCCATACCGCTGAGACAGCTTGAAATTGGAGGACAATAGAACTGTGAGGGTTAAGGCACTTCCTTCATTGGAAGGTCTAGGGTTCAAATCCCACCTCCGCTGAGCTGCTATTCTTGGGCCCTTGAGCCTGGATTTTAAGCAACAATTACTTGGCCTGTGAAACTGATTCATTTGTAAGAGCATCTGTTAAATTTAAACGAGCAAAATCTCCTTTAAAGCAACAACACATTGTCTTTGCATCTGTGCAAAAACACACCTGTCCAACTGCTTAATAACGAAAAATATCTCAGCCAGTCACATGACCTTCTGAAGCTCAATCGTTAAATCAAAACGGGGAAGATAGACGATTTAAGTGACTTTAACTTCGGCTTGGTTGTTGGTGCTAAACGGGCTGATCTGAGCGTTTCAGAAATTGCTGATCTACTGGGATTTTTATGCACAGCCATCTCTAGGGTTTGCAGAGAATGGGCCAAAGAAGAAAATATCCAGAGAATGGCAGTTGTCTGTTTACATCATGGTTGTCCAGCTGGATAATCTGCAGCAACTGCATGATGCTATCATGTCAGCATGGACCAAAACCTCAGAGGAGTGTTTCCAACACATTGTTGAACCTCTGCCATGAAGAGTTAACGCAGCTCCGAATGCAAAAAGGGGTCCAACCTGGTACTAGCAAGACATACCTAATAAAGTGGCTAGTGCAAGGATGAAAACACATACACTTATTAACTTGACCACTTACAGCAGGGGACCGTTACCATTTTTGCACCCCCAGCTATATTTGTATGCCAATTATATAATCTGTATTAAACCCACTATTTTACAGAAAAAATGTAGAACAAATTGTTTATATATATATATATATATATATATATGTATATATATAAATAAGAAATTTTAATTTTAAATGTTAAATAACAGCAAAAAGTGACTGTTAC
>JAVSBV010000097.1:2083225-2104772 GCA_033117975.1 Parotocinclus spilosoma
TATAACAAATTATATATATATATATATATATATATATATATATATATATATAAATAAGATATTTTAATTTTAAATGTTAAATAACAGCAAAAAGTGACTGTTACAATGCATGTAAAACAGTTCCTTAGATCTAACACAATGTCCCCTATGTGTACAGAATTCCAACGTTCATGTGTATTTTATAGATCACAATATATCTAAACGAAGAAAACTTCAGACATGCGCAGAGGAAATGAGAACAGGTGAAAAATAGACAAAATCGCAGTACGTGATCTCGATACTTTTGGCATCATTAACCTTGTGTTTTGTTCGCTTGCTGGGTAAAATAATTACAATTGTGAATTAAGACTAATGGTGAACAAGCTGAGCAAGTTTTGTAATTAAAAGCCTTTGTTCGATCTTTTTAAGGTTATGGGCCACCTTGTAAAATTAATGAAGAAGATGAGGATGAACAACTTACAAGTAGTGTTGTTTTGCTCCCGGCTATTGTTTCATCTTAAGACAGATTTCACAGGCATAGTCAAAGTTCGGGATAAAACCAGGAATACTTGGGAGCTCTGATGCGACTGCACTTAGCACTTGAATCACAGTGCTGCCCCACCACTTAATGTAGCATATTCTACACAAATAGATTGCATCCTGAGATATGACCCAAAGAAATTGTGACTCCTGGGCAGCTCTGATTTGCCCAAAGCAAGCATGACAGCCAGAGGGATCAAGTTCCTTATCCATTTTCTGATTAACTAGACTATATCCCAACAGAGCTGAGTATAGCTGACACTCTTTTCCTCAAGCCTGACTGTGCCTGAACTGCTCGGTTCTGTCTTGCTATAGGGTGCAAACTCAACTCAGCAGTTTTACGCTAAATCCATACGGGAGTTTAGCCACTCAGTTGCACTTACTGTTTCTAAAAGCAGCACAATAGTTCGTTCCACGTGGCGAGAACGCCAGCTGGAAACACCCCAAGTACTAGCTTTGGAAAGTAAGTACGACGACTTCCAAAGCCAGTATGTGTGCATCTTATTGGTTGTTTGTATGAATTGGGAGCGAGTAGGTGGAAATCAGCTTTAGTGCTTAAGAGTCAGTGCTGAGGCAGCACGGAGTGCGAACAGATGCGATTATGCTTCCATTAGACAGGTCTGTTTGAGAATGCCTTGGTGTACCTCTGCTCGAGCAGTGATTACAGCCTACTCCTTTAGCAGAGAGCAGGTGGTAGGGCCCACAATGTTTGGTCCTTTTTTAGAAAAGTTAAATAAAGTGGAGTATGAATCACATCAGGTTTAATGTGTTCTGGCATTACTTTAACCTTCCTAATGTGTTCTAATTACACCCGAGGGCAAGGTCAGTCATAACAGTGTTTTTCACCAATGAAATGGTTTTGTTTGAACATGTACTAATATTTTCTATAATATAACGACAAGAGATACTCGATTGGTTCCAACTTTTTAAAGCTTCTGAGGCAGCAGGAGAGGCTTTCAATGGGATTATCACAAGCTCTGCTGAATCTTACCTTTCAGTACTCCTAATTCTGCTGTCACCACACACCCCCACATAAATCCACAAAGGAGCAACAACATATTCCCTATACTACGAAACCAAGGAACAGCGGTGAACGTTACATCTTCTGCTCTGCACCAAACAATCTAACCACACGGTGGGCTTAAGGACTTAACAATGGGAGCCTGCCAGTGATTGGACTTTCTGATCCACGGTCCAGTACCTTAACCGCTGTGCCATCACAGTCTATAAAGCTACCCTTGAAAATGACATAATCCCCCAATGGCTGTGCGATTCAGCTCTTGTCACAAAACAATCTTTAAAAAAAACAAAAAACAAAAAAAAACAGTTGGAATGAATCAGAAAATGTGCTGAGAGTTCTTGGTTGTAACATTTCATTGCCTGCTGAGTTACACCACTCTAGAGCAGGGAATGGGGCAACCAAGGTAAGTTTTGATCATTTCAACGAAATGATCAATCTGATGTACAGTTTGCCTTTATAGTTTGTAATTTTCTATACAGTATTTCTATATAAATAAATCCTAAATCATAATCTGACATTCCCACAAGTCCTAAAAGTTAAAGACAAAAATGAGAGAACACACTGCTCACAAATATTAGAGGATAATTCATACATTTTTGTGAGCAGTATATTATGGTTGGTCATTTTATTTATTAAGGAAAATGATCCTTGTTTACTTATCTGTAAGAAGCCAAAGTATGTGAACCTCTCAGATTAGCAGTTAAATTGAAGGTGCAATTAGTCTCAGCTGTTTTCGTCCAATAGGACATTCAGGAGTGAATGGTTACACTGTCGTATGTAAAGAACAGGGATCAATCAACATCTGACCTTCACAACAATTGAAAATCTATCTTGATAAAGGGGACCTCAGAAATTTCATTGCCCATGTTTATCAGGCTGGAAAGGGTTACAAAACCATCTCTAAAGAAGTTAGACTCTACCAAGCCACAATGCACAAATGCAGGAAATTTAAGACTACTCTTAAATAGTAAAGTGACCGCAAAGCAAATAAAAGCTCCTCCCACATTAAGTAATTTAAATGTTCTTGAGTCCACCATAACCAAGTCAGGAAGCTACTAGTAAAACAGACTCGTTTTATGGATATATTAGCGTAAAATATAACTTTACGTTTTTGTGTAATGTCTGAACAAAAGATCCCACTGGATAACATGCATTAGAATCTATTCTATCTGTGAAACCCAGTGGTCACAGTATCAGCTCTGGGCCTGTTTTGCTGCATCTGGGCCATAAGAGGACAGATTGCCAACAATGATTCCGACCTATTCAAAATATTCTAGGATAAGAATAGAAAATATCAGAACAACTGTTTGTATACTGAATTTAAAAAGACAGTGATCAAGCAGCAAGACAGTGAGATTACGCACACAGGTCAGATTAGTGCCACTGTACATTATCATAGCTACATACAGCTGCGAGTTACTAAATATCCTGGCAAAATGCGGTGGTAGCGTTTTACAAAAATGTGGAGGTGTGATGCCACAAGTCACGTACAGCTTATGTCTAAATTACTACACGGCGGCACAGAGAAATGGCGCAACACACGAAAGCACATGCACAAGAACATTTAAGCACCGATCCATTGGGAATAACGTTTATTTGGTGACACAATGCTGTTGAACTTCTCAGAAATTCACATACCATGCCCTCAAACATATAGGAGATAACTTTTTGCCACAAGCTGAACTGATCGGACGTTCAGCTTCTGAGGATGCAGAAATATTCAGTATAAGACCAAAATAATTTTGCATTTATTTTCCTTCCGGATGATCCCCTGTACTCACCGGTGTCAGCTTAGTCAGACTTAATTGACGCTGAGCTAATTAACTGGTTGACTGACTCATGTAAGCCTTCAAACCTCTCCACTGGGACAAAAGAAAAGCACAAGCTGGCAGCCAGCTCGTTTGCTAAAGCAAAAACTTTGGCACACTTTTCCCGTCCCACCTGTATTATATTCTAAACAACATCTCTGTCGTCAGTTCAAACGCCTAATTAATTATCCTAATGATTCTCCTGAAACAACACGGATGAGCTTTGATTCTTTCATGAGGGAGCAGTACCTTCAGGCCAAGTTTCAACTAGCATAAAAAGCTGAAGACCTTGTTGAAGTGTGCTTCCTGTTATGCTGTTAAGAGCCGACAGCCCCTAAGGACTTTTAGAGAGCGACAGGGCTGCTTTTTTTGGTTAAATGGTTAAAATAACACTGATTATAAGAGCTGGATAATGACTACCTAAAACAGCCAGCCTAAAACAAATATACTAACTTATTCGTAATCAGGCAGACACAAGAATAATAGTAGGTTAATAAGCACCTCGCATAAATGAGCACATTATCCCAGGGGGCATGCTGTAACAAGTGTAATCATTACAAGTGTGTGCAGCTTAGCCCTTTCCACCCAGTCACACCTCGCTGATCAGAGCCATCATCAGCCTGAAAAAGCCTCAAACGCTTAAAACCGTGAACAAAGACTAAGCAAGGAATGACGAGTGTATATAATATTGCTCCGAGGTGAAACAATTCACTCGGTGAATAAGGTTAATAATTGCATACACACAGAAGCATATTCAAGCACAAATTATGCATTTCTGACAAGCTTATAGTGCAGCACTGTGCTAGAAGGTGAAAAAGCAAATACAGAAACTGACCTTCACATCTGACACCTTCATGCGTGTTCCTTCCTTGCCCACAAATATGTCGTCCACATCCACAAGTATGTGTCTTTCCACAGACAGGCAGAGTCTCTTTCCTGTTAGATAGGCGATGGCGTCAACAAAAATTAACTTGTGGAGCCAGAACGCGAGGTTGTTGCCGAACAAGACTCTTTGGATTCCGTCGTGAAGGCCCAGGTCCTGGACCACTGTGGCATGCAGGACTCTGTGGGGACCGAGGTGAGCCAGGGCATCTGAAGATTTGGTGCTGGCTAGCAACACCGGTTCATAGGTGCTGTGGTTGGACTGAAAGACCGTCCAGTCATCCCCGGGCAGCGGACCTTGCTCCATTTCATTGGGCTTGGTGATGTAGAGCAGTGGAGCAACGGGGTTGATGCGATAATCTCGTAGGCCCAGGTTGGAGTGCAGGAAAAGGGGGAAGCCCTTGAGCTGGGCACTGAGCAACGAGTTCTCATTGGCTTTGAAGAAGCCGATAATGCCCACGCCAAACTCTGAGCAGTACTTGTCCAAAAGGTCTCGGTTCCAGGTGTCCAAGTTGACATATTTAAGGACGTTCTCGTAAATGACAAGAGCGTAGCGACCTCTGTCCCGCTCCATCAATGTAGGTATATCACCTTTACTAGGGGCAACCTCTACATGGTAACGAAAGCGACTGGATTCCAGAATGGCCACAATCTCCTGGCCCAACTGCGAGTAGATGCTCTCCACAAAGACGAGCACCACAGGTTCTGTGCGCGAGATGTCTACAGCTTTAACGGTCCGTTGGCGGCTAGTGAAAGGGGGTAGGAAAAGTGGTGCCCGTTGTTGGCTGTCCCCCACCCCAACCACCTCCCCACAGTCACTGAAGGGCAAAGGAGGTGCCTCCTTTATCTTGGGGCTGTTGCTGACGTAATACGCCAGGAGGGCCATGGACAGCAGGCAAAAGACTATGAGGACCAGGATGAGGCGGTGGAGTTCCAGCTGCCTGAAACCCCGCAGGAGCTTCCATAGCCCCATCGCTGCAGAGGGAGTGCAGGAGTGGGGAATAAGTTGGAGGAAACGAAACCTCACAGCCAGAGGAATAGGTGGAACAGAGGAAGAGGAGAAAGGAGGAAAAGGGTCGAGCAGCACACACTGGCACAGGCTTCGGGCAAGAAGGAGCCATTTACGCTAAGTCACCATAGCCCCCATAGCCCATGACGTGCCTCTTGCTATGAATTCTGTCCAAAGTCGACGTACTAGTCGGGGTACTTCAGTTTGGTCGGGTTGCAGTTATACCATTAACCATGCAATCTATATCCAGCAGTGTGTCAGCTCTCTCTTCTGCTTGGATTAAGAGGATTGGGTTTCTTGCTCTCGTTTCTTACAAAACTCCTCTGCCTGTCTGTAGACCAGCTGTTTCTTTCCTCACTCTTGCTGAATTTTGCCTTGTTTTCCCATAAACATATATGCTTTGGTGGGAAATTGAGTTCCTTATTATTGGTAATGGAACGTTGTGTCCGACATTCATTAAGCTCTCAGCATTGGTTTCTCCTATGTTGTACACCATGGGGTCGAAAGGGTGAAAAATGCCCCCTGCAGAGGCCCCAGTTGGCCATGCCAACAGATGAAGACCTGATGAATAGACCTGATGAAGTGTGTGTGTGAGAGAGAGAGAGAGAGAGAGAGAGAGAAAATACTGTTAGTGTTTGGTAAGTATTTCATGTTGCTATATAATATTTGTCTCTGATAACTGTAATATCTGATCAAAATAATTACTGGTTTGATTATACACATTTCAAAATAAATACAAAGAGATAATCAGAAAAGGAAATAAAGTCAAAGAAAGTTGTTCAATTGAGACGCAAACTCAGTGATCATGATTGAGTAGCAGGTAATATATTCATGGGGTAATCAAAAGCATGTCAAACTGAACGAGAGTGCAAAACAATGACTGGTCAGTAGGGTGTATGGTCACCCAAGACTCCCAAAACACACTGACAGTGATGGGGCACGGACAGAATCAAATTGTCCAGCAGTTCTTGTGGGATCTTCTTCATATATTATATTGAAATATCACCTAATGGTTGTGAGCAGTGTATATTGTTAGTACAGTGTGAAATGCACAGGTCATTTCACTGGTGTTAAGAAAGGAATCTCATACCTTTTTTGTAATCTATTTATAATGTACTAAATACATACTTATTTTGGAAACAAAAAATAATCAAACAATACACATGAAGATTACTGATGAGCGTGCTTAAATCAGCCGTGTATAAAACAAAGCCAACATGGAGTAATTCTGTTTCTTGATTCTGCCAAACGTCCACACCATTAGCATCCCATGTACATTCAGTGAGTTAACGGATCTCTCTGATGACTCTGAAAATTGGCTTACCCTCCCACTGCAAAGATAGCATTATAGGTAGGAGAGGAAAACCATGACCTTACAAATGAGTAAACAAGGGAATTCTACTGGCCAATATGAGCTTCTACTACTTTGTTTAGATATGCAGGGTACCGATGCACTGGCTGAGCAGTAACCCAAAGCTGACACACGCACAGGGACACGCACGCGCACAGGGACACGAACGCGTACACGCACACGTACGCGCGCGCACACACACACACACGTACGCACGCACGGACACGCACGCACGCACACACGTGTACACGCACACACATTGTATTGTCTATCCTTACAAGGCCCTTCCGCTGACAGATTACTGAAGCTTTTTCATACCACACCTATACCAACACTATTCCCAACATACAGAAACACCGTAGTTGCTGGTTTATTTGTTTACTTGATTTATTTAACGTCACTACTGGCATTAGTGGCCATTTCAGCAACACGCACAAGAATGCATATAGGTGTTGGACAATGAAACTGAAACACCTGGTTTTAGACACAGGTTTGGCTATAGCAGCCTGGTCGTGTATATCGACCCTGTGGAACCCGACGGACAGTTCTGGTGGAAACAGGAGAGTTGAGATGCACATTTAATTCTGCCATGATTTGGGCAGCCGTGGTTTTATTTTTTTTGGATACAAACATCTCTTTCAGACGGCTTCCTCCTGCATCCACAGCTAATCCTGTTGGATGTGGTTCCTCCTTCTTGGTTGTATGCTGACATTACCCTGGATACCGTGGTTCTTAACACATCACAAAGACTTGCTGTCTTGGTCACAGATGCACCAGCAAGACGTGCACCAACAACTTGCTCTCTTTTGAACTCTGGTATGTCACCCATAATGTTGTGGTAATGCAAAATTTTAAGCAAAACTGTGCTCTTACCCTGCTAATTGAACCTTCACACTTCACACCTTGCTTTTACTGGTGCAATGTGCAATTAATGAAGATTGGCCACCAGGCGGGTCCAATTTAGCCATGAAACCTCCCACACCAAAATGACAGGTGTTTCAGTTTCATTGTCCCAACCCCTCTATGTGCATGAATTAAATAAACCACAATTAGCACAGAGTAATTTAATCCTAGTGTTTAGTCCCTGAACAAACAATTTAGCATTTAGAATATGCTGTCAGCAGAGTGATATTGCAGTTTGTACAACTGTAGGATTTGCTCAAGTTCCCAAAGGAAGCAGCTTTATAATGCTCGAGGATGAACCCTGTGCTTTCTGATACATTGTGACACCACAATTCCAATTATTATTGGCACCAAAAAGGGGCACATTGTATAAGATATCCAAACCATATCTATTTTTTTTATATTTATGTAATGTAGCAGACGTCCTTATCCAGAGCGACTTACAACTAATGCAGTCTTACAATCCAAGCAATTGTATCTTAAGGGCCTTGTTCAGGGATTTGAACCCTGGACCTTCTGGTCCATTGTCCAGTACCTTAACCAATAGGCCACCACAGTCCCTATGTACGTGAACAGAGCATGTACACATAACCTTAAAATGAATTCCCTCACGGAGTTGTTAACCAGGAAAAGGGTTGTTGACCCTCATAAATCCCATTGGAAGTTAGAACGGAAATGATTACGTATCCAAAGGTGCCCATACATCAGTCAGCAGTTATTGAGGAGCCTAAAATATTTTGCTGAAAGTGCTTGCAGGACGGATGTTTCAACTGTATGAACTGACGTGGTTGATCCTCTAAAGTTCTAGAGTATTCTTTTAGAAACCACAACAAATGACTCAGGCCACAGGAGTATTCTTTTGCAATGCCTGTTCCAGATCCTTGATCTAAATTGTTAAACATATTAGTGAAAAAACTGATGCAAAACATGGCAAGTTACTAGAACACTGCTATGGCTAGATACTGAGTGTCAGTGATGCCTTTTTTCTAGGTCAGGCATCGCACAGGCCTTGGGTGTTGCTAAACTACACACAAATTTCTAAAGGCCAATCAGTCATAGGGGCACAACTGTGTATAAAGCAAGAAGGCTGTTAACACTAAACAGATTAAGCAATTTAACACTAAATGGTTCGCTGGCTTGATCGGAGTATGTGTGCCTAGTTTTGAAGTAACCTTATGTATCGATGCAACCTTGTGGCTATTAATGCTGAATGTGACATTACATAAACAACAAACCCTGCCATGGATGAGAAATTAATAAAAAATACTTTGTTAATTTATTTTTCATCACATTCATTTTGTTTAGACCAGACTTTTTTGATTGCTTGTTTCGCGGATCTGCCGACGATCATATTTGAAAAATACAAAAAAAAATATATATATATTTATTTTTATTTCTCGGATCCACCGCAGTACCAATGGTTGAAATTCGAAAATTGAATTTTTTTTCTTTTTCCGCCCTCCGGTGGAGAGCCAACCGTTTTATTCTGTTCATTTTTTTTCCAGATTCACTTTAATTTATTTGTAGGTTAAATAAATTTTATTTGAAAATATTTAAAAAATCCTCCTTCCTTGGATTAATTCCACAGAGTCCTTGAGAAATTGAAAAGTGCTGATTTCTCCCTTCTCAGTAGATTCTTAAGTAGGGATATCAGAGGAACAAGCAATAGAAAATGTCAAAGTACTTTTGATAGGTTATATTGTAAAAGTGGCTAGCCAGAACATGTAGCTATGAGATATCAATACCTTGCCACCAGCTTGATTAATCTTCTCAAAAATCTAAATTCTTCATTTGCATTAGAAATGGCAATTATTTTATGCTTCTGTTGACATAAAACGTTTTTGCTTGCTATTTTAAACGTAGTGTTCTCTTACACCCTTGCCTGTATGATCTTTTCTTACCTGCTGTTTGAAGTGATTGATGCCTCTTTCTGCGCTGTGCCTCTCTTGTATCTGATCTCTCCTTTTCCCTCTTTCTTTGGCTTTTGCCTTCATTTTTGCTCATCAATTCTGACAATTTGTCCAAATTTATTGTTGCCTTTGACTCAGCCCAAGATTCCGTGTTGCTGAATATGCTGCTAAAAACCTTGAGGTGACCCTCGAGACTTTTGCGTACTGTTGTCAACTCGACTTGAAGTTTTCTTTCCATGTCTTTGGAAACACCAGCAGTACAATTTTTGCACAGCATACATCGCTGTTCAAGTTGGACAACTTGATCTTTAAGCTGACTTACTGTTTTTTCCAATGCAAAGACGTTCCTTTCTAAGGGTTTCTGGTCAGATGTCTGTTCTTTTTCAGTCCTGATACTCTCTGAGGTCCAGTCTACCACATCTGATGGTTGATCTGAGTTGAGCATGGAGGCCAGGCTTTGGCTGTGTTTACTGATCTGTTGCTGCATATCTCTGATGGTCTCTAGGAGAGCAGGGATAGAATATGCATCCTGTTTTTTGGGGAGCCATAATATAAACTCCAACACCTCCTCTCCAAGCAAGACCTCTAGTACTTTAGTATGACGCAGAGCATCGTCCAGCAGTGACTCAAATTTGCTGAACAGCTCTCTTATCTTGCCTGCCTGGGCTATTTCCTCTTGTTGGAGAGCTTCAATGTCCAGCTGACTGCCTAAGAGAGAGGTCAGGACAGTGGTTAGGTTCTGTTGTAGTGTCCTGTGCTTGTCCTGTTCAAGTGCCAAAGCGTTGCTTACAATTTGCAAACGAAGATTTAGCTCCTCCATCGCTGGGCTCTGTCCACCATTATCCAAAGTGTCTAACCTTTCTTCTGCCTCTGTGTCTATCAATAGCCTGTTTTCATTAGCAAGTACAATGGTATTAGCAACAGCCACTTTGAGCTGTGCCACAGATGTGCTGAGAGTCTTACAGTCGCAGTCTTTGCTACTGGAGCTGAAGTTCTTATAGAATTGTGTATACAAGTAGTCCATGTCTACCTCCATCTCTTGCAAGGTTGTCTGAAAAGTAGTGACATTTCTGGCAAGCTCAGCAGCGAAATTTAGGACTGTTGATTTGGCAGCATCCACTTCCAGGAAAGCCTCGATGTACCTGTCCTCAGACCTTCGATCAGTTTTGTTTATGCGTTCATCAAGGGCTCTCCAGTCCCTTTGCAAGATTTTAAGGTTCTCACTTATGTGCAGCTGGCCTTCAGTCATTGTGCTGAGTCTTACAGCATTGCTGGCCACCATGTTTTCCAGACGGGTGATGGCTTCCCAGATGGCTGTATCATCATGAGGTTGTCCAGGAGTGGGAAACATACTTGGAGTTGTCCAGGCTTTCTGAAGTTTTTCTTCCAGCTGCTCTTGCTTGGCTTGTACCTCTGAGAGTGAAGAGTTCAGGCTGTGGAGGCCCATCTATAATACAGCCAAATTATAGTATTGTTAGAGCAAATTCAAGTGTTTTCCCAACAATGTTTAGAAAAAAAAGGTTACTTATGGCGACCTAATGAAAATGCTTCTTATTTAATATTTTTCGCAAACTATTGTTTACTAGTGATATATATGAGTGAATCTGACTGCAATGGACTACGCTACAGCCACCTGACCTAAACCCCATCAGCATTTATGGAGGCACCTAAAGAAATGGATAACATTGATCACCAGAATTTGCACAAAGAGTGCATGCTGTCACCAACATACTAATCCATTCTAAAATGTATATTTAAAAAAATCACCTTTTCACTCAGTCATGAGTAAACACTCCCTGACAATTTATTACGTACACCTTCTCAGTTCCACGTAGTGTTTAAAATCTCCACCAGCAGTGTTGTGTCAGATTCACAGATAATGGCATAACACACACTACTGCACCACCACCATGTCAGTGTCACTGTAGTGCTGAGAAAGATTGATCACCCAAATAGTACCTGAACTCTGGTGAGTAACTGTATCTGTGGTCCTGTAGGAGTCCTGACTATTACATTTACATTTATGGCATTTAGCAGACGCCTTTATCCAGAGCGACTTACAACTGATACAGTCTTACAAGTCAAGCAATCATGGGTTAAGGACCTTGCTCAAGGACCCAACTGTGGCAACTTGGCAGAGAACCCTCTACCCTTAGGTCTAGAGTCCAGTACCTTAACCACTAGGCTACCACAGCACACAGACTACCAGAGAACATAGTAAAGGGGACTAACAAAGTCTGAAGAGAAACAGATGGACTACAAAGTGCTGTTTTATGGTAAGAGGACCTGATAAAATGGAAGATGAATGTAGAAACGAGGAGGTGTACCTAATAAAGTGACTAAGGGACGTCTACATTGTAATGAAAAACAGTGTATTCAATTTTTTTAAAAGCCAATAAAAACATTCAGTATTTAGCCTTCACTGTACAAGGAAACTTTACTAATGGTGGTTTAATGGCAGCCTCTTGTCTATGATTTTCATCGCCGTAGGCTGTTTACCTACACAATAGCATATTCCATCATATTATATTACATGCTGACCTGTAGCATCTTCTGGTTGCGTTTAATCTTGACATCTGTGTCAGTCTTTAGATTGGTAACGTTGTAGAGCAGCATGGTCTGCTGTGCATGAAGCCTCTCCTCCATTTCATCACGCTGGAGAACAAGTTGCATCCTGAGTTCCTCTATCTGCTGTTGTGCATCAGCCAGCCTGTCTTCAAGCTGCTGCAGCTCACTCTTTCCATGGTCTGTTGCTTTGGACTCTTCCTGTATTATATGTCTAAGTTGAATATATTGCATGTCGTTGTCTAAACATTCCACCTTCTCAGACAGACGTGCTAGTGTGAGGTTGAAGCTGTCGAGTACAGGCTGAAGGTGAGACATCATCACATCCTTTAGGTAATAAATTGGCTTAAGTTCTTGATTTACGTGATGTTGTTGAGGTGGAGCTGTTCGATGTGCATCGTCTTCAAAATGAGGATCTGAGATAAGAGACAGAGGCTCGTGGCAAATTCTTGGCAAAAAAAACTCAACTCAAGAAAATCAAATCACATTTTAACTATAAGTACGAACGAATACGTTATGTTTAACACAGTACAGTATTAATGATGAAACACTGTAACCATGCAAGGCTAAATTACAGTTTAGTTTATGTTCATTTCAGGCGTTATTTGTTTTTAAGCAGAATGTATTTGTTAGAACCGATGTAGCAATTAATTTTTAAGAGTGGTTTAGTTATCTTGGTTGTCCTTTTAATTATATATTTTTTTAAGCCTAAATATAACATATGCCTGCACATTTTAATATTAAGTTATTAATATTAAATATGCAATGCTGCCAAAACCATTATTGAGGTTTCTTCGCCAGTACTGGTCTTACTGGCTTGTCATCCATAATCTTGTTTTCTCTGAATTTGGCATTGAGGGATGCAATAGTGCTGTGTGAAATTGGTAATCTTTCTGGGTGTCAAAACAAAAGTTTAGAAATGTTTGTGTTGATAACTGTTGAGCAACAAGAGATATTAAAATCTGATTGCAGCAGTCAATTTCTGAGACAAGTCTGGTCTTTTTCAATATGCGACATGACCACCTTTTCATTGGAAAAACTTGCCCACGATTCAGTATGGCAGCTGCCAAGATGGCAGCCATGTTCCAGACATATCCTAAAAGATAGGCCCCCTTGTGGAGTATTTACTTGCTGGAGTATTCAGATATGTCATTTTCCCTTTTGTTTCTAAAATAAAAGTGTGTTCCGTATCCTTTAACTCACCCTGTATTTTGAAAAATCCTGGGAAAATTTGGCATGCGTAAGTTTAAGTATTTTGATCTCATTTGAACTTTTCTTTCTGATTAGAGTTGTGGGAATTGGGTATATGTCAGCTCTAGTTAGGACACAAGTCCATCGCATGGCTTTGACTTGATAAGGGTACATTAGAACATGTAAAATTTGGTCCCTGTAGAGTTTACTCGTGTTTACTATTTCATGTTAAAAGCAACAGTTTATTTGAAGTTATATGCACAAACGTATAAATACACAAAACCATAAATACTCATGCCACATCCTCGAACAGTCGAGAATAAATACTTATGGTCCATAAGGGGGAAAAAAACAAATGTGAAATGAATACTTATGCAAGTATATTAAACCATGTTTTCTATGAAAATGAAAACGGATAGATTTCTTAGTTTTCTTCGCTTTTCTATTTGACCTACTTTTAGAGGAAGTAATAGTCTTATGGTTTTAATAATGATTATAAGAGCTCTGTAAGGGCTGTCTTTTTTACAGACAGGACAATGAATCCGCTTACTGGTCTTTAACTGTCAGAAAATGTAAGCACATGAAACTATTACACACTGTGAAATGTACATAAGGTTTAAACAGTTATTTTTATTTTTTTGTTCCAGCTATATCCCAGTACCTAACTATGTAGCATTAACTCTGGCTTGATTTTATTTTCAAAAGCTTGATTTGGTGAATGGTGTTAACTGCAGACTTAAGGGCACCTCCACAAGACCAAAAAATATATTAAATAGGAAACCAGATTAGCTTAACCATGAGTCATTTTATGTGTTTAATTCCGATTGGTTGAAAGGGCCAAATTAAAAATATAGACAAAACCACCCTATTTTTAGATTTTTTAGCAGTCTAGAACACAAAAGAGAGAGTACTTTAATGCAAGGATTATGACAGACAACTGAGGACAGGCTATAGTGCTGTGCTTTAAGCAATTTATGAGGATGACAAGAAAAAATTGTTAGGTCTTGCAAATAATAAATGATGGTCGTTTATAGAATATGCACACATTTTTTTTTGTATATTAGTGTCCGGACATGTATTTCACGTATTTTACTTCCAGTTACTAACATCGTCCACGTTGTTGTTGTTAGTACAAGCAACGTACAAAATCATGTACAAAATGCACAGTTCTCAGTAGGTTGTTCCCACAATCTTCTAGGTGAGCTGAGTAGTTGCATCATATTGAAATATAGAATTTTGTATTCAGTTATACACATACAGCAACTGCTGCCATTCCTACACGAGATGAGATGAGTCCCTTGAGTAAGCTCTGTCCTTTTAAATCTCTATGGCCCCCTGACTCCCCGTTTCCTTAGTTTTTTTGGGAAACACTGAGTCATAACTTCACAGAAATGGAGAAAACCATTTTCGTATATGATACTAAACTGTTGAACCTCACTTTAACTCCCACAAAGTCTAACGAACACATTGCAGCATAACACAAAGGAAATGTTTGAACATTCTACATTAGTTAGCATGTAAGTCTTAACATCATATTCTTTACCTAAGCCATACTCATGACAGGAAAGTGTTGTATATCCTAACATCTTTTTTCATATGCTTATCCCTCTTTTACATGTAAGATGTGATCTATATTTTTTGGAAGCATGGGCATGTTTATTAACACTTTTGTGTATTAATTTGAAAGCATTAAAGCAATTAGTGCAGAAAAGAGCATCTCCACAACCTATATCATTTGTTTTTCTATTAATTACTTGCAGTAACATATTCCTAGCAAATAACAGATTTGTAATGCATACAGTACTGTAGCATTAAATAAACTGCAATCATAATTTTTGTACTTGCTTAATTCAATTTGGAATTACAGACCCAATCAACTGCACAAAGAAGCAGTCTATTACAAGGACACTTTAGAGCCACCAACTGACCAAACACATGTTTTTGGTATGCTGGAGGAAACCTGGAGTAAATCCAACATGCATGGAGAGAACATTCAAACTTCACACAGGTGAATCGAACCAGCTATTTCAGGAGCAATAAGTTAACAGTGACAAACACTGTGCCACTGTGCTGACCAAAATTAAAGTTTATATTTAGCTAATTTATCAATGATAAAAAAAAAAGATTTTATTTGCTAGAGCCATTACAGTAAAGATTTAGTGATTTTATGTATTAGACACAAGTTGACATAAAACATATTTGGGATATAGGAGGAAATCCAAGCAGACATGGGGAGAACATGCAAACTCCCCACAGTTTTAATATGGGTTGGGAATTTAATCAGAACTCATTACAAATTTGAATCTTTCTGTATTATTTATGATATCATATTTTGCTAATTCTAGCAGTTGAAGCCCATTAAGTGGCGGTTACAGGATATGCTCAAGTGGCCAAGTACTTATTATTATCCCACACTTTCCAACTCCGCAACGGAAATGCGGTCATGGTGCTATAACTATGGTGAATTAACATGTTCTCATCCTAAATAAAACCTGTGTGTCAGACTTATGACATCATTCTCATGTACAATGTATGGAGGGACTTTTTCTTCTGAGAGAAAGAGCGGATATCCAACACAGGAAGCAAAGGGGGACAGTTAGTTGTAGGTGTCACTGCCCAAAAATGGCTGTCTGGAAATACCATCAAAGGTTTGCTCAAGTCAACTTTAATATTATGCTATAGGCTGTGTGCTGTGTCTATAAGGATATGTTGGAGACAGGCTGTAGACCAGACAGTATCCGATTATGTGTTTACAACAAGACAATGCTCGAACCGATCAGTCTGTTTTGGTATATATTAGTAGGTTCTGCTACTAAACTGACTAAGATTAATTTCGTGTTTGATGAGACCTGGGCTAAATTAAAGAAAGTTATAAAACTTGATCAAAAATAATTATTTATAAACATAACCACTTTTGTCCCAATTAGTGGCATCACTGTATTTAGCTCACCTCATTAATTTTCACTACCTCACTGGTTTTCATTTTAGCCAGGGAACAGGAATTTCAAAATGTTGATACAGTGGTGACGACAAATTTATGTAGACTTGGATCTGTGATTTGGATCGTTATCCTATTAGAAGTCAATTTTTCAAAGTCACATTTATTATTATAGTGCTTTTTACAATGGTGCATTGTATTAAAGCAGCTGCATAATATTATATTATCTTAAAAGGACAATCCCGAATTGAGCAAGCCCACTGGACAGTGGCAAGGAAAAACTCCCCGAATAAAGAAGGAAGAAACCTTGGGAGGACCAAGACTCAAAAAAGGGACCCATCCTCCTTTGGTGGCCTAGATGTTAATTGAATAATTACGCTGTAGTAATAATAAAATTATGTAAATAATACAATTTAATCAATAATAACATTTCAATTAGTAATACAATTCAGAGAGCCAGTCATGATGCATTTGTAGCTTCTTTGTACAGGCAGATATTTCCATTCAAATGAATTTGACCTTCCTTGATAGATCACAGCTCTGGGAAAATGACATGACACGACATGAAAAATCATCCACCTTATTTTTTAGTTGGCCATTAGGTGCTTTTCTGTATAGTCCTCATACAACCCCAAATCAAAAAAAATTTGGAATGGTACAGGAATGAAACAAAACGAACAAAATGTGTCTCACACATTACCTTTGACACTTATTTCACTGCAGACAATACGAGCCTGAAATATTTAATAGTTTGTTTGGTCAACTTAATTTTATTCTTTACTAAACTTCCATTCTTGGTTTGCAGGCCTGCTTAAGACTAGTAATGAGATAAAACATCTCAAACATTAAATGTCAAAAGTTGATTCAAATCATTATTTTAAAAACTATGTTCCTCAAAGACAAATTGGAAGGGATTTGTACATTCCTCTCTCTACAGTACATAAGATTATTAAATGAATGGAGTCTGGAGGAATTATAGGGTGTAATGGCCAAGGGCATAAGTCATAAAACCTTGTAACCTCAGATCCCTCAATGTACTGCATCAGGAGCCGTCATTAATCAGCAGCTGGTTAATTAATCAATTAGCACTGGATTACTTAGGCAAACAGAGTTATATTCACAGACAAAATGAAGTTTACCAGATTATTGTGTTATTATTGTTAGTGTTTTTTTTTTTTTAATGATTATTCATTTGATTACAATTCCCATGCCATCCCAACTTGATTTGACACCATAGTTTTCTGATCTCCACATAGTTTGTTGCTAAAACCTTTATTTTTTTCTCATCTTAACATGAGTTTGGACATGACTTCCAAACAGCTGGTCGGCATAGAGGTGAAGTTTTTTTTCCCCCTTTTTTTCTCCTGATATAGTCTGCGTAATTCACCGTCTCATGACGTTCCCCACCATTTGCACAACCCCTGGTCATGTTTTCCCATTCACAGATAGGTGACAGCCAATTGTGTACCAACACTGTGCACCTATACAGAAGTTGCACTATTTAAGAGACTGGTACCTTAGTGTATTTGTAGACACATGTCGTTTCTGTAAATGTGACTCTCAAGTAGTGTTTCAGTTGCTCAACTCTGAATATGTGACTGCCTTAAATAACTCGTGTAGCATATGTTTTGAATACTGCACCCACCAGTCCTGTTATAGTGATGTTCATGGCCAGTGAGTGGGCTCTCAGAAACATCAGGGTTTTGCTCTTCCATTTTCATTTCACTAGGGCTTGAAGTTTCATAAAGCACTGTGCTGGACTCTTCATGGCCATTCAGTTCCAGATCCTGGCTGTGGTTCAGCCTCTCAGAGTCTGTAAAAAATACAAGCAGAAAAACAAAAACCTGGTATAGTAATAGCAAAGTGAATCCTGTTAATAATTAAATAACCCAGTGATATGGTTTAGAAACTTCTTTGTTAGTGTCCAGTAGAACTCCGAGGGAATTGGTCCAGTTGCTATTGGTATATCACACCTAGACTACTGAAATGCTCTACTGGCAACTCTTTCCATGTGTATGTTTAAACCGGGGCAACTAATTCATAATATAGCCACACATTTTGTTTTTAATTTACCATCTTATGCTGTCTCATGCTCAGGTTACTTTTGTTTGTGTGTATGACTTTCCACTATTTATTTAAAAAAGTTTAAAATGGCATTTGTGTGTCCTATTGTAAGTAGTACTTCTTTGTTTGTTCCCCCCGCTGTATATTTTCTCTAACATATAGCTACAGTACATAACCTAATACACATTAATGTGCTGAGATCATCTGGCTGATCTTCTGTGTTGTTTGTAATATTGTCTATCAATGCATTTCTGGCTTCTGTTAAACTTTCTAAGTGTTATGGAATTCCCCTAGGCAGGGTCATACGAATAACCTATTTTTTTTTTATTATTAATTTATTTTCTTTAACTACTCCACATTTGCATTCATTAGAAAAAGGTTTAGGATGTGTATAACAGTTCAGGCTTCAGACACATTTTTGTATCATTTGCACACAGTTTTTTTTTATATTACCCCTTATACTTACATTACAGTAGCCTAAAAACTATAGGACTTGTTATAGGTAATGTTTGGTCAACATACATTTCAGTTAACTTCCAAAACCCATATTTGGCAGGGTTTTAAATAAATGTATTTTTGCCAAATACTATACATCATATCTATTATATGTATACTATTCCTCACATTCAAAGACTTTTTTGGGGCAGTCCTCAGAGATTGACCTATAACTGACCATTTGGTTTTTGCCAGATATTCTTTAATGAAAAAGAACATTTACGTCTGGTTTATGAAATATTGGAATCATTTTTTGAAACTTAGGACTCTACAATTACAAGTGCTATATAAAGACAGTTACTGAAAGTAATGGGCTCATGATGTTGAGTCTGTTTCTTAAGATTGCAATCTGAGCTCTTGCGTAAAAATCCTCAAGTCTGGTTTGTATAAAAAGAGGAATTAAGTGCTGTGGTAACAATTTGGAAACTGATTTTAATCTTTATAGTCAGAATAAGTACTGTAATTTTGTTACAAGTTTATCCAAACTGCATTTGTTCATAGTTTATCGTTTCTAAATATTACTGAAATATGTTCAGAGTGGGAGATGTGCTGTATTTATAGGTTTGAAGTGAATATGAAAATGTCTATGTATACAATCCTTTTATGGTTTAAAATCCCAATGCTTTTTTCCAACCTGTGATATTTTCAGTGCCCTAACACACTTCATTTCCCTTAGGGTTGTATCAAGTGAATGTTTGCGTGTATGTTTTTGGGTTCCTCATTTTGAGAGCCAGTTATGCCCCCTCAGTGGCCTTGCTTTGCGATGTGATTCACACACTTTTCTCTTTCCCATGAGAGCGATGACCTTCCCATAGTCAGGCACTGATTTACACAATCATGCTTCATCATTTCCTTGGTTTGTTTCGAGACACAGCTGCAATTAAGAACAGGGATCCCACCCAATTCCAGCAGGTAAACTAAAAGATAAGGCAGATTTGGATCTGTACCTGTATCATGGAACGCTGGACCTCTTTGAGAAAGCCTGATGTCTACTTTCAATTCTTCAGGCTCTGAGACACTGCCCTCTGTCACTGGAGCACAGGCAGGAAAAAAAGGATCAAAAGGTGAATGTGACTCTTACAAATTTATGTTAAATATTACCACCCACGGTTCTATAAACAGCCCTTTCCCAGGGGATCAGCTGAAAAAAGATAAGGGTATTTTAACACAGGAAGTCTAAATTCATTACTGCACATCTGACTTTGGAACATAAAAATAAGCCAAGACTGTGCTGAGATGCGTTCACAATGTTATTACTCTCAGGGCCAGAATTAAACTCTCAATGCAAGCAGTAAGTGACCATCTAATCTCTTACTTCAGTAAATCAGATTTTGTCAGTACTTTGACGGTCGTGTTAAACACAATTTGTACACTGTGTGAATGTGCTGTGCTAAAGTTAATTTAAAAATCCACTTTTTTGGTTTTATTAGTTATAGATTTTATGTGGTTATTTGACATTTTCTTTTAGACTCGTAGGCCTTGGTGAGAATGTGTTGAAGTGGGCATGTGTGCCCAGGAACAGAAGTCAAACAGACTTGTTTATTGCATTTAGCAGATGGTTTTAGTCATGGCAACTCACGGTTGAGATACTGAGGGTTAAAACCCTTGATCACGGTAATGAATTGTGAAATTTGAACTTCTGAGAAAAACATGATAAATAACCATGCTTTTGGAAACCGATGTTGTCATTTCATACCTATATCATCACAATTCTGTCCCCCATGACCTGGGCAGCATCGCCACTGGAGCGTAGAAAAGATCTTCTCTTTCTGTCTGTACACTGGCCGAGTAGCGAGTGAGTAGCTATATAACAAATAAACATAAACAGTTAAGTCATTAGCATTTTCAGCTGTAGCATTTGATTTGAACTGAAGACAGTCGTTTGGACCTTACTTACACAATGAGATGGCAGTCAGGTGCTCCATTTGGACACGGGTTATGAGACTTGATAATGTATTTTTCAGTGCCACAAGTCACTACCACACTGACCATACGCTTGTGCACAAACGCACACCAGTTTCTGTAACAGGGAACATATGCAGATATCAATTAAACAGGTAAAAAGCAGACTTAATCTGGTATTTGCTTGTTTAGAAATTTAAATAATTCTGTTTAATTTCATGGAATTAAATGCCAACAGAACAATCACCATGCCCTTCATATATATATATAGATGCACTTTGTAATTCTACAGTTACAGAGTGTAATCCATCTTTGTTTCTCTATGTACTGTACTTTGTTTGTCCCATTTACTCTGTTAGCAATGGTCAGGACCCCCCACATGACCATCATAGATCAGGTCCTGGTAGTGTCAGAATGTGGCCTAAACAGCATGAAATCATGGATGCATCCTGCTTTGTATCAATAGTTCAGGCTGCTGGTGATGTAATTGTACAAACGATACTTTTCTGGCACCCTTTGGGCTCTTCAATACCATTCTAGTATCCTTCAAATTCTGTAACTAACTGTATTGTTGCTGGCCAGTTCTGGCAAGAAGTTATCAACTTCATATCTCATGCCCTAACCACTCAAATCCACCCAACACCATCACTCTGCCTACTAGGAAACACATCAACCACAAATACAACACCAGATGTCGCTAGCCATCGCCAAGAAAATCATCATCATAAATTGGAAATAAAAAAATAACATTAACATCAACCACTGGAAAAATTTACTAACAGAATATCTCCCTCTAGACACACACACTCAGACTTAATCAGAAATACTGACTCAAACTTAATTTAGACACATCCAACTCAAACATTACAGTAAATCATATAACAAACCAACACAAGATAAACAGTAGCAAACTCATATTACACATAAGTTCATGATTCTGCTTAGCTATATTTTTATAAATATATGTGTGTGTATGTGTGTGTATGTGT
>JAVSBV010000097.1:2133252-2143286 GCA_033117975.1 Parotocinclus spilosoma
CACACTGTAGTTTATTTCACTTTTATTTGTATTAGCCTATCTGTTTTGTGTAATCTCACAATTTCAAAAACGAAAGGCAGTTGTATTCTGCCTGGGCAAGGCAATTCTTTTCTTTGCGTCGACTTTCAAATTAGACCACTTTTTTTTTTGATCTCTGCAGCAGTGCGGCTTGTGGAGCTAACATCGTTAACTGCTGCAGCCACATGTTGCCACTCAACATACTTGCGTTTGTTGGTAATGCCACCAAACAACACATCCTTCCTTGCCTCGACCTCCAAAACAAGGACTTCTAGTTCACAATCGACAAAATTTATTTTCTTTGCCTTACGTTCCTCCATTATCCTGCTCAAAATGAATGGGGATGCCTACATTTAAAGATTCATAGCATGATTTGCATGGACCTTTAATGGTGAAACGTGGGCGGTACGGAGGAAGAATACGAGGCTGGCTCACCTGCGCACATTTTGAAGTAGATTGTGATTTATAAAGCAGAAACCGCGTACAGGTGTGCGTGCGCACGGTTTTATAAATCTGATATTTTTTTTTGACACTTCAAGGCAGAATCCACGCAGAGTTTTATAAATGAGCCCCCTGGTCCTTACCAGTGACCACATTAAAAACATAACACCTTATTCTGTGTTTATTTTGTGCTACGTTAGTGATACACTGTCCGCAAAAAAAACCAAAAACACTTAATCAAAGTACCCAGGGACAGACAAAACAGCTTAGTTTATGGAAGATATGGTTGAGTGTTAAGAACCTCCAGGGCCTTGGTGGATGCTGGAGGTCTCTGAAGCTCCAAGGAAAACATGCCAGTGCTAAAAGCCAGGTTGTGGAACTCCAATCTCTCACTCAAAACTGTCAGTAGGAAGGCTGCCTTGGAGAGAGTTTTGGTGGCCACTTGCGTCTGTCTGGTGGTCGACACCTTACTCTTCTTACCCTGTCAAAGGCAAGAAATGTTTGAAAGGTTTAAAACCAACAGAGTACAGACGTTGGATTTATTTTAAAGAGAGGTGTTTCATAACCTTTGCATTACCTTCGTCTGTGGTTGTTCCACCTTGAGGTCAGGAGGGTTGGCCAGGAGGTCTCTTGCAAGATCAACAGCCAGCCGACAGGCTTCGTTACTGTAGCCATGAGCGTAAAGTGCCTCTGCACAGGCAAAAAGCACCTGCACACATCACATGATTTGTGAAGTATAAAAAGTTATATTCCCACTGACTCTCCTTTTTCTGAGTTGGTGTGTGCAATACTGACAAAAAAAAAAGCCCTCGATGTTATCTGGAATTTTATCTATAATAAATATGCGATTCTTAGGCAGTGTATAGCGTTCAAAAGTTGCTTGAACCGATCTAGCATGCTGGAAACACTCAATGTAGTATATCCTGCCTAGCTATATGAGAATTCTTAAGGCGTGTTTGGGTTTCCCCCAACACAATGTATAGGTACTCAGCATGCGAAGCATAATACTGTAAAAAACAAGTTCTTAATAAATTCCAGTCAACGTTTGAAGAACTTATCCAATGTGATCTGAAACGTTCTCTTAACGGACTGCACTTGAACAAAATCAAGAAAGTGGTGGGCGTGTTCAACTTCCGCTGATTTTGCCCTTGTCAACACAACTTTATGGATTTCGTGACCTCTGATAAAAGCATAAATTCTCCCGGGGATCTCAAAAATCCTCCCATAAAACACTGACCCGCTTTGCAGTGGCCAAGTGGCGACTTATTTTTCTTATTCTCTCTTTAGTCCAATTAAGCAGAATTTCGGTCCAAATAAGCGAATAAAATTACACATATATAATAGGAATTGTTTCTGTACTTTAGGATTTGGTCCGAATAAGCGGCTGGTCCCATTAACTGGATTCGACTGTATTATAGTAGACAATACATATCGTACACCCCTACTGGACTTCAACTTCACTAGAAAGCAGCCCATTGAAATGGCCTCCATAACTGCAGCTTTCTATCTTCCAATTGCAAACCCTGCCTGGGGTCTTCAGAAACTACTACCAGTACCTTGAACTTACCACAAAGCCACATGAGATGCAGCTTTTATACTGAAAATGTTGCCTTCAAAGAGAAGTGTACACAAACAAACAAACTATATACATCCAAGTTAACACTCCCAATGCATTAAGAGCAAGAGAATAAAACCTAAAGCAACACCAGAGTGATTCTATTTCCTCACCTCCATCCGGCCTTCCTGCTCCAAAGGTTTAAGCCCAGCAAATATGTCTGGTTCTTCCTCAAGGTTGTTGTCTGGTACTCCTCTCTCTGCTCCCTCCTCAGAGGCTGCACTCAGATAGTAGGCTTGGTAATCATCCTCACCAACTGGGTCCCCACCAGCTGCTACTGCTGCTTCTGCATCAGGGATTTGGGGGCCTGGTGTCACGGCTGTGCTGCTGCCTTCATCTATCTGGTTTCGCGATGGCTTCGCTGTAACCATGGTTGATATAGAGGGTAAAGTTCCCTCTACTGGATCTTCATCTCCTCCATTTTCCTCAAGCTCTACCTCAACGTCCACCTCTTTCTCCTTTGCTACAGCCATGACAACCATGGGGCTCTCTTTGGGGAAAGGGTGATAAGCCTCAGCTGGGAGCGGCACTGTTGCATGGATGCCACGTTTACCCTCAAATGCACGTTCCTTAGCAGCCCCACCACTGTTGCTGTTGTTGTATTTACGCAGTTCTCGGAGTAGAGGGCTAGGCGAAGGCAACATCTCAGGCGGAGGGGGCAGGAAGTCGAATGTGTTGCTTGCCTCTGCCCCCAACGCCAGACTGGAGCCGTCATCCAAGTTCAGCTCAGCCATATCGGGCTCTAGAGAGCTGTCTTCGCTACTGGTGCGGCGTTTGGCGCTAGGATGCTTCCCTCCCCCTGTACTCGAACCGCCACACGAGCTCTTACCGCTCTGTGTAAGCTTGGTTTTGCCACTAGTAGATGAGGAGGCGGCACCAGCTTTATATGTGCCTTTTGCGCCGTCATCCAGAGATAAAGACATGCCTCCACCTAAACGAACCACCATACCTCCATTGTTTACTCCTGACACGCCTTTCCTCTTGCTCATGATGGTCTCTTTGGGTCGCACGGCCACCTCCTGCTGCAGCGGCTGGGAGCTGCCACGTGATTTTTGTTCTGAAGCACCCGAGTCAGATCCCCCGCCTCGGCCACCTCCTCCTCCCCCAGGCTCCAAAGGTTCCCCACTAGGCCCTACTTTGGCCCCCCTCTGTGTCTGCCCTGCCCGGCCCCAGCCAAAGGAAGCACATTTCTTGTCTGCGCTACAGTAGGTGATGCCAGGCAAAGGGTAGGTCACTTCCCAGTTGAAGTAGCAGGACTCAACAGCTGGTTTGAAACCCTGGAAGAGCTTGTCCAAAGACTTTCGATGCTGTCCACGTTTCACAATCTCAATCACCTTAAGATGCCACTGCTTAAGCTGATCAGCGAGTTCTAAACGTCTAGAGAAATACAAATACAAAAGGACATCAGTGTAAATCATCTCTCAATAAATCTTGAGATAAATTAAAGTATGAGTGAAGATTATTTTACTCCCCATGTATAGTGTTGAATGACCATACTAACAGACATGCGTATGATAAATATAATATAATGGACTAGCCTAGCGGTTAAGACACTGGACTCTGGACCTGATGGTCCTGGGTTCAAATCTCACCTCTGTCAAGCAGCCATAGTTGGGTCCTTAAGCAAGGCCCTTAACCCACCATTGCTTGAATTGTAAGACTGTATTAGTTGTAAGTCGCTCTGAATAAGGGCATCTGATAAATGACATAAATGTAATAATAATGTTATATTTATATAGCGCCTTTCTAGTACCCTAGGACACTTTACTTAAATGACTTTAAGTCATTTTCACACACACAAAAACACCCTGTATGGAAGGTGCAGGGGGAAGGAAGTATTTAGAGAAAAGATGGGTTTTAAAATGAGTCTTGAAAGAAGAGTATGAAGAACAGAGTCTAAGAGCTTGATCTGCCACCGGCAGTGATCAATTTGTATTTTGGAAGCTCCAGGAGACCAGTGTCAGAAGAACTGAGCTTGTTCAGCTTGGGTTATAAGAATGCAAAAGTTTTGATAAATAGCCCAGGGCCGAACCATTAAGAGATTTGTAAGCCAGGAGCAAGATTTTAAACTGTATTCGCAGGGGGATGGGTAACGCGTGAAGTTGATGGAGGATTGGTGCAATTTGGTCATTTAGAGTGGATTGGAGAGACTGTATGGTTTTGTTAGGGAGGCCAATGAAAAGAGCATTGCAATAATCCAACCTTGATGAAATGAAAGCATGAACCAGAATTTCAGCATCTTTGTTAGACATCACGATTATTGAAAATATTTTACGCTGTTAAGAAATTTACAGATTGACCCACGCGCCCGCTAGAGGGTGTTTTTGCAGCAAGAGATTAAAATTGTTTGTGTGGTCCTTTGAAAGAACTGACTTGGATCATTTCCAAAAACTCTTGAATAAAACTTTTATTCTTATCTTATGGCTCTGTATGTACTTCTCTTAGTAGCTAAGTTAAAAGAGCTTGGGAAGACGAGCAGAGCACCACCTTTATAAAACAATAGTTGGACAAAGCCATATTCAAAGTTTGTTCGAATATGAGCAGTGTAAGACTTTAGCTGATAGAGTTCAAGGCCTTACATAGAGTTCATCGGTCTAAGCTCCAGCTACTGAAATTCCATCCCAAAAGTGCCAATTATAAATATGTAATCACTATGCCTCACAACGTAATTCAAGTCAGTTTTTGCCCCCTTTAAATAAATTCTGTTTGACTTCTTTTTTGAAATAATGTTAAATATTTGAGGGCAATATAAATTTTTGGTCTTTCCACAGACTTGCTTCTTGGCAGATATCTTGGCATTTGTGTCTTTATTGGTGATTGTGAAATAAATTCCCTTCAGAATCACTATGGCTTTTGGATGTCTTGTTTTTCTTTTAGACTGGAGAAGATAAGATAAAGTAAAAAGGCATTTCGCATAAATAATTTAGCTTATTCACTATTTCACTTTTTTAATAATTACTGTACTGGATAATTATTGTATTATCTTCAATACACACAATACTAATACTCTACATAACATGTACTATTTGTAAAGTACAATAAAGTATCAGAGTATCAAACTACAAAGTTTGTAACTTATACACATCTTGTTATTACTTATTTCATATATTGTCTATTACTAATTCTCTAAGTCTGGTTTATATTAAAATGTTTTTCATTTCCCCATTCAAAATAACCTGAACCTAAAATTTAAGCCCTTTAAAGGTGTGCCAATTGCAATATCATGGCAGCTAAACTTTAATACAAAAACAGCCTAGATCATCAGAGCAATAGTGTGATTAAGCCATTTTGAAAGGACCCCAGCACACAGTTGAATATTTGAATTTTTAAGTTGAGTATTTGGAGGCAAGACGTTTTAATATAAACGTTACTCTCTGCATTTCTGATAAATTGAATAAAACATGAAATAGTAATGCTTGTTTGCTTGTTTATTTGACTTTTAACGTCACTATCGGCATCATCTATTGGCCATCTCAGCGACACATACAAGGTTATATCCATACAAAAGTTCATCTCATGACTAGTTATATACACACACACACACACAGTGAATGCCAATTTAGAGTAATCAATTAACCTAACACGCATGTCTTTGGACTGTGGGAGGAAACCGGAGTACCCGGAATATCCGGAGTAAACCCACACAGACACGGGAAGAAAATGCAGACTCCACACAGAAAGAACCCAGGCCGCTCCACACTGGGACTGAACCCGGGACGATCTTGCTGTGAGGCAGCGGTGCTACCCACTGAGCCACCGTACTGCCCTAAATAGTATAATAATAATAATAATGTATTTTCAACCAAAAAAAGAAGCACTACAGGTTAGCACACAATCCTGCATTCAGAAACAAACAGAGGAAGTGTTGGCATGCTGGGAAGCCAAAATGGGTCTTACCTCTGTGGACTCATGGAAGGGTCGAGGACAGCCAGCCTCCACAGAACCACCATTTCATCACACATGCTGGCACAGGCATGTGCTGCCACCTCTGTCTGCCCATTACTGCGGCCGGTATGTCCACTGGCACTGCTGTGAGATGCAGATGTCCTCACACTGTACCACCAACCAATGATCTGGACCATAAACAAAAGGAGTTTGAATATGGCTTATGAAATATCCCGTAACACAATATCCCCCAATTTGTGAGTGTGTACATGAGTAAAAGGCCCCACCAGGACTTTGTACGTGAGCCACCTTTGCACTGGTCGGCTAGCAAATTCCTACAATAAATTTACTTGAAGTAAAGGTTAGATTACCAGTATAACACTATGGACTAAATAACTTAAAAATGCCTCATAATTCTACTTAAGATTAATTTGGGTGTTTCATTTAGTCATCATCATTATTTTCTGCCCATTCTGCCTTTACAAACATTAGTGACAGTATGGGTCATACTAAAGAGCTTAATAAATTCAAGAGAGGTACTGGCCACCACTGCATCAAGCCAGATTGTGAAATGTCATCCCTCCGAGATATTCCACCATCAACTGAGAGTGGTATTATTGAAACATGGCAGAGTTACCTTAGAAATGCAAATCTGGCACAAAATGACAGCCAACATAAAGTTAGCACAGAGACGCTGAGTGCTGAGACAGAGAGCATAATGGGTACTAACCAGTGTGCAAGCAAGAGTTTGGTGTGGTAGAAGTTTACTGGCCTACACAGAGCCCTGACCTCGAGCTCACTGAACACTTGTAATAAACCAGAATGAGAACTGCTTGGGAGGAGGCTTTATTTAATACTAAATAAAAAACACATTAATAACTATGGATTTAAAATGGGAAGTCATAAAAGCTCCTGAAAATGTACTGGGTTCCAATACTTTTATTCATATAGTATCAGTGTGAGTCTAACCTAAGTAATGTTAAAGATGCTTTTCATATTTTTAATCAATCTATATCAGGGATGCCAATTATTTTGTCACTTGCTGTATATATTTATTCAAATGCATTGCCAAAAACTTCAGCTGAAGCAACATCACAACTAAGTGCTTGAATGTCAAAGATTAGCACCAGTTTTGCAGGTCTAAATTGCTCCCCCTCCACACCCCCTCAAAGCAATAAAGTATTTTTGTTATTATCACCAAAGTGCCCTGCCTGTTCCATGACACTGCGGCGGGTTGATTGTGATCTTGTCTCGTACCTGTTCATAGGTGAGGCACTGCTCTGTGAGGATCTCCAGCAGTGGTGCAGCATTGCTGTCTCTCCTCTTGAACATCTCCCTGACAATGGACAAGAGGTTCCATATGCCCTCTGGCTCCCTGCCTCTAAGTGGCCTCAGTAAGCAGGCCCATTCCGCTGCGGCTGGCGGTTCCGTGGAGGACAGATACATGGAGTTCACATCACTGGCACAAAAACAGATGAACACAAGTCAGCAGGTTACACTGCACACCTGAGATATTCACAAGACACTTATATAACTGTGAGTCAAGTTCAAAGATGTGAGGTCCAGTCAAGTCTTGATCCCCAGGATCATAAATCCAAATTGTATCTTGAGCAGATGGCAGTTAATTTGATACACTTTGTGATTTATTTATTATGATTGAGTTCAGGATCAAAGAAGATTTGAAATCCTTAACTGGTTAAACTATTCATACCTGAACACTACAGGAGAAGGGCCACAAAACTTGTGGAGAGTTTTCTTGATGTTATCACTGAGGGTCGATTCATCCAGGTACCAGGTGCTTTGGTCTGAGGCAGAAGGTCCAGCAGTGGGGTCTGCAAAACACACAAGAATAACTTTTTTTTTATATAGGCTTTTTAGCTTTTTACTACTCAAGTAGTAAATGCAATAATAATTAATGATAAAGTAAGAGCTTGTGGAGCTTGTATGATAAAAGATGGACTGTTTGTATAAAATATAATGACTGGATTCTATATAACTTGTACTAATCATGTTGTTGTTTCACAGTAGACCACCCTGATCCGCCAAGTGGATTTGGCACAGTTTTAACTTGAGATGCACCCAAAGTGCAGGACTTGAAATGTGGCACGGTTGTTGCTGCTACACAGGATAGGCTGAGTATTTCAGAAACTGCTGATCTACTGGGATTTTCGTACACTGCCATCTCTAGGGTTTACAAAGTGAGAAAAAAATTCCAATGAGCAACTGCCTGGTCTGGTCTTGATTTTTGTGAATACTTTCAGCAGTTAACTGCTGGTGCCCGAAGTCAGGACTACACTAAACATGGTGAGGCAGCGTTTCAGTTTTATGAAGCTAAGATCTGGAATAGTCTCCCTGAAGATGTTAGACTGGCCTCTACTTTAACAACGTTTAAGTCCATGTTAAAAAGTCTTCTGTTTAGCTGTGCATATGACACCTGATTTTACTAGCATTATGCCTTTTAAGATTTTAAACTGTTTCCTGTTTAATGTTTTTGACTGTGTTTTAATTGTACATTTAATCACTAACTTAAATTTCATTTTATTATTATTATTTTTTAATATTGTAAAGCACTTTGAATTGCCTCGTGCATGAATGGTGCAATTCAAATAAACTTGCCTTGCCATGTCAAAAAGCTCAAACAGGTTTCTTGAATGTGACAATGAGTTCACTCTACTCGGATGGCTTCAGATCGCATTTCGATAGAGCACCTTTGGGATGTTGTGGAACAGGAGAGTCGTATTACGAATGTGCAGCTGACAAATCTGAAGCAATTTATGCTTTCATGTCAATATAGATCAAGTCTCTGAGAAATGTTCCTTGAGACCAACAGCTTGTTGAATCTATACCACAAATAAGTAAGGTTAATGTCAGCCTAGTACTAACAAAGGTGTACCTAATAAAGGGGCTGGTGAGTGTGTATAATAGTTAATGTAGTGTATACTCTGATTATTAGTTTATAAGCAACACAATTCATAGTTGTTATTTCTCCTACAATTCACAACCAAAAATGTGCAAGAAAAATCTAAAATTTAGAGTAAGAATTATGAGGACGTATTGTGTCTAATTTACCCAAGCACTGCCCCAACTAAAACATGGGGAAAAAAAATCTAATTAGGCTCTACACTCATATGGACTTGTAAATAACCTAGTTAACCAAATTAGTTATTGACTGGACATTTACATTTACATTATTTAGCTGACACCCTTATGCAGAGCGACTTACAATAAATACAGTCTTATAATCCAAGCAATTGTGGGTTAAGGGCCTTGCTCAGGGACCCAACTGTGGCAGAGGTGGGATTTGAACCCTTGACCTTCTGGCCCATAGTCCAGTACCATAACCACTAGGCCACCACAGTCCCAAATTAAAATGTTATAATGTGTATTCAGACAAAATTTTATTTGTTAAATCAAAGTGTTTGGCTCAAAGTAGATTTTGAAGACAAACTAATCACTTTTACACTCTTAATTTTTATAACAACATATTTTCAAATGTTTTGTCTCTAAAGGTTTGTAAGCGAGCATATAATCGGCGCACCTTAGTTTCAACAACCGAGGTCTTAAAAGTTACAATAAATCATAGAAGGAAGTAAAAATCTGTCTTTTAAATCTGGACGTTTCTCCTGCTGTAAAAAGGCTGTCCATTTCAGTCAGTGTCCTCTTTTATAACATTAATGATGTTTATCACATTTTTGTTACTTGACCACGTGAGCAATTCCATACGTTCTACATAACAAACATGGCACATGTAGCCTATATGCAACGGAATCGCAAATGATTTATGAGACTTTTCTTCTTACTGCCACAGAAAGACGTCAGAATAACAGTGTGACATGACGACATCCTCACCTGTGCTGTTTCTAATCAGGTTTGTTGCATTGAAAAGGTGTTGTTGTGGTAACTGCTGCTGGGTTTTGTGTATTTCATTTATTATTTAAGGTTATTATTATAGACTGGGTTCTGTGAAAGGTGCGATATAAGTCTAACTCATTATTATTTATACAGTCGAATCCGGTTAATGGGACCACATCGGGACGTGATCGTTTTGGTCCTAATAACCGGCTGGTCCGATTAA
>JAVSBV010000097.1:2178039-2190966 GCA_033117975.1 Parotocinclus spilosoma
CCCGGGAGTGGTTTCTTCCCCTGCAAGGAGGCAGCCTCACCGCGGGCTGGTCGGTGCCCCTCCCTCGTTTTCACCACCTGTGGCAACCAATCACAGCCGAAAGAGGTGGCTCCTCGATAAAGCGTTTCTTCCAAATCGGTACGAGAGCATCCTGAGACGACCACTGTCATAGAACCAGGAAGAAGGAAGGTGGAATAGAGTCCTAAAAGGAGAATATCCCGAGTCGGTGTGAAAACTGGGCTTAAAAATGATGTGGTCGGACCGGGGGAAGATCGCAGCGGTGCTCTTATTGCCTGTTATAAGTTTATTGCTACCGACACGAGCGGATGAGCATGATCACACGGTAAGGAAACGTCTCCGGGCCGAGAAGCCTTGTGTCCGATAGCTTTTAGTAACGATACATCTTGATAAACGTTACATTTGGCTCGCTCTTACATGCTTAGTTTTGGGGCAGAATAAATTATCTAAACGTGTCACACGTTAATCCGATTTCTTCCGATATTAATGCAAGCGCTGTGGTAGCTAAGCAGTTAGCGAAGGCAGCTTTAGCTACGTGGTCTAAAGGCCGAATCCCAAATAGCCATATTTTAAAAATGAGGTTGACTCAATAGGGGGTTAAAAGACGTGTCATCTAGTGTACAAGTATAGGGAGCGTGCAGTCATTTGGGATACGCATATTACTTATTACAGCTCACCCAGCTAGATACATAACACATACTGCTGTGTTATACTAACTTTCGTGTAACCTGGCGTGTATTGGAAATCACTTTTTAAATTGTAATTGTTATGATCAAATGGCTTTACATTTAGTGTTTGGATTTAAAATAATAGCGTGCTAGGTGGCTACGGTTTGCTCCGTGGCTCATATGTCAGCTATGTACATAGGCATATCCTGTTAGTTCAGGCCTGCCATACAGGACATGATTGTTCAGGAGCTAGTGGTGAGGCGTTTGGTAGTAATTTCATACCGCCAGTCTAACGTCATATGAGAAAAAGATTTTGTAAAGTTTCTTAAACGGTCTCTTATTCCCAACACACACCTTTGCACACTGGCATTATGTTTTATTTTAACAGAGTTTAGCAAAGTCCCTTGTCCAAAGCTACTTGCAGCTTCTTGAGCTGAGCAGTTGAAAGTGGACAGTGGTAGTGGATCAGTTGAAAACACTGGACTATTGGCAAGAAGGTTGATTGTTTAAGTTTCAGCACTGCTAAATTGGCAATGAGTGCATGTGCATGCGCTTAATAATCCAGTAACTGCAGAAAATCTCGTTTTGTCAGGGGTTTGATCAATACATTTATGTGCACTTGAGTAATCAGATGATAGGAAAACTCAGATTTCCACTTTGCAACCAGCCAATAATATGACAGAATATGACATAAACTTTAGTTAGTAATGATAAAACAATTGCCTAAATGTTTCCGTACTGAGACAACAGATTTAAATCACATTACTGAGTTTAAATCCAGTTAAAAAAAAAAAAATCAGATTCCTTCATCTGTATTCTATACTTCAATCCAATCTGAGAAATCAAAGTATGCTGTTTACATAACCATTTAAATGTCAAGATAAGTGCAGAAATGAACGGATTATTAAGTGAATGTACACACTGTTTTGTCCTCAATTTAAGCCCTTAATTGTATGCTTGTATGCTTGTATGCTGATACTCCAGGATTTCTCTACCCTGAATTTGATGAGGTATAAATGTCTACATTTCATTGTATTTTATATGGATTCTTGGTATACAAACGTAAGGGGGGCACAGTGGTGCATGTGTTTAGTGATGTAGCCTCCTAACTCTAGAGATCCCTGTTCGATCCTGACCCTGCTCCTGACCTTCCTGTAACTGTTGCTTACTGCAGGTTCTATGGTTTCCTCCCACATTCTAAAGACGTGCTTTGTTAGGTTAACTGGCGCCTCTAAATTGCCATGGTGAGCTAGTGTTTGTGACCTTGTACCAGTCAAGGATGGCATTTGATGCTGACACATTTTATACATGAATAAGCATTTACAGGTATGCACAATTTAGCATGCATTAGATTTTATGAAACAATATGGTATGGAAGATGAGCAGGTGTTATTACAGTCACGTAGTCTTTGTGGGCTTTTGTAACGTAAATATAAAAGATATTTTTAATTTACAATGGGACAGACAGATACACTTCAAGTCAAGTCATCCACATACACACAGGTAACTTGCACAAACAAGTATCTAAACACATAAACCAAGGAAAATGAGCATGTAGAAAAATGGACATTGTGAAATGTAGTACTCTATATACATTATACATTTTATTGTATTTACATTATACATATTATACATATATAAAATTTCCCAATTTCATTTGGAAACCACTTTTTATTTCCAGACAGTAGTACTGAAATGCTGTTTTCTTTTTTTTTTTTTAACTACTGATGGACTATTTTAATGTGTGTTTTCTGAAAATGTGTGTGTTTGAAATGATCCAAGAAGGAATCTAGTAGGGGTTTTGCAAATGGTGACCATACAAGATTCCCAGTCTTTCCAAATGTACTGTATATGACTAAAATTCTGTGACTTGTCTATAGTTGCCAGACTATAGTACTTTTTAAAGTCTTCTATCGTCTGGCTAGCATGACATCTCTCTGAGACCTGAAACTGTCTTCAGATTCATATTCAGAAAAACAAAAATCTTGTCTCTAAAGTGTACATAATAGTGCAAAGCCCCAGTTCTCAACATCTGAATACGAACGCAAGTTCTTGGCAATGGAAGTTGAGGTAGAGTTGTTGGAAGCTTGGACATTATTTTTTGATGAACATGTGTACACCACAGACCTGCTCTTTCAGGTTCCCCCTATTGCATTTGTTCACCACCTTTACATTGCTACCTAAAGTAGGTTTTTGACATTTGTGAGTTGATGTAGTCGCCCACGAACACCACGATGCTTCTAAGAATCGACCCCCAACCATACTATGTCAATAAAGGCTGAGATGACTTTGGCTTCCCAGTTGGTTGAGTTACTACCCAGAGTTATCTATAAGATCAGTAACTAGATAACTAAACTGAGTTTGTTTGTGCTATGCTTTGATATATGATGAATGCGTGATGTATGAGACGGCACTCCTGTTAAGTCAACAGTCTCATAAAATCACAGTTTTTGTGCATGACATCAGCAACAAGGGGCCGTATATAGTGTGTCCTCTAATTTCCCGTGCTTGTAGCTTTCTGCTTCGTTCCATAGCTCAAATCCCAGATTTTGATAGCTGTTTTGAATTACATTGTATTTCTTTATTGTAAAACATGTTCTGTTCTTCAACATATTCGGTCCAAACTTTGGACCTCATTTTGACGTGCATTGACTGTATTTTTCTAGTTTTTGTCATTAATTATCTAGAGGGAATATAATTGATTCAATAATAACATTTTATTACAGATTGACAGAAGTTTCAGGACTGGCACTTTTTTTTTTTACTGAGGGGGGGGGGGGGAGAAACCTGAAAACTATGGCTGGGTCACAGGGTGGGAACAAACACAAATGGGGTTGCTCCAGCATATGATGACAGCATAGATATTGGAATCTTGAACACTGTGCACTCTGAAAATGATTGTATCGCAGTTACATAGTACTGTATATTTAATGAAGAGCTGACAAAGGCATTCACAAATACGGAGCAACGAAACAAGTAAATAGATACGCTTTGATGCATGACAGCACTTCCTTAAGAACTCATGAAGGCCTTTGTGTGCTTGTATTTTGATCGTCCACATGCTGGCTATTAAATGTATTCTTTAACCACCATTTACACGATTTCACACTCAGCTACTTCAAACAAGGGCTTTCAATAGCAGAGGATGATGTTAAGCAACTGTGATTAAGAGTAATCAATAGGCCCTTTTGCAAAGGACAAACTTGTTCATGGTTCTTAGAATCTGAGCCCCCATGTGTAGCCTGTGTTTATAATGCTATATATAGGGACTTTTTTAGCTCCTACTTCCAGGTAGGGTCTTTTCTTAGTGCATAGGAACCTTGATTGATGTACATTTGTGAATATTGATCCAGATGTAGTTTACTCAAGTGTTTAGTAATTGGTCTATGCGCATGCACCTTTGCTGAGCCCCACCCCCATGTTAGATATACTTGTACACCAGTGGCCATAAAAACACAACGATGGAGGAGTTGCAACAGCATATTTTCCTCGCACATTAGCCCCCATTAGTCCCACTGTTTGGTGTGAAAGCACCTAATGGGGTGGGGGACGGACTGTGGTGGCCAAGGGGTTAAAGTACTGGACTATGAACCAGAAGGTCCAGGGTTTAAATCCCACCTCTGCCACAGTTGGGTCCCTGAACAAGGCCCTTAACCCACAATTGCTTGTATTGTACTGGATTAATTGTAAGTCAATCTAGATAACGACGACTGCTATAGGACATACGTGTAAATATGTTCTAATATGATAAACCGAATAGTATTTTACCTGCTGTCAAGTTCAGTTTGAGACCTGGATGGACTCTCTGGGTGGAAGTGGTTCACACTTGACTTGTTTGGGTTGATTAAACTGGTGCAATTGCTTCTTTATTGTGGTTCATTTGAACAGGAGTGAACACCATCCACTGGTCGAACCTTGACATACATCAAACAACTTCCAGATTAACTCTGGTGCGCTTCAATTGATGTGTGAACAAAACCCGGACCAAAGACGCATAAACGAACTAAGCGCAGGGATTGCTGTTACAAGAAGCAACCTGTAATTTAATATAAGGTTTGTAACATGATATAACAGTTATCAATTTTTCTTTCTGGTTGTATTAAAGAACTGTACCTTATATCGTTCCAAGGGACAGAATACTCAAGCATACCTGCTTTTTCTCTTCATAGGAGGTATTGTTGCCCATTGAATATCTGTGCTGCCATCTCTTTGGGGCATGCATGCTTTTATGTGCATAACGGAGGAATTGCATTGCAGGAGCCCTTTGTGAGGTGTCACATGGTAAAAATGCCAACTCATTAAGAAATGACAGGAGTGTGTTAAACTCAGAACACAGCATTGTTGTGAAAGATTGGGAGGTTTGGTTGATCTATACAGAAAATTTAAAACTGTTACATTTTAGTCTCTTGGTGTTCAGACTGGCATTCTAAACAGCTAAGAAAAATATGACTAAGGTCATGTACTGATTGGCCAGCTTTTATGGCCAGTCTAGCTTTTGCAACAATGCTGTGTGCTTGGCTAAATGCACTCCTGGAATTTCTTAATATACACAGTGTTCCCTTGTTTATCGCGGGGGTTACGTTCTAGGACCACCCACGCTAAACGAAAATCAGCGAAGTAGGGACACAATATTTAAGTATTTATACACTATTTTATCCGTAGAACTCGCAGAACGTTTGAGTGGCATCGTAATGCTTGAATAAATTCAGTCTATAATGAAACATTCACAAACAGCGAACACAACACCGTAGATAAAAACTTGTCATGTCGGCAAGTAGCGACTCAGACGGGAGATGCTCTAGAATTACTTCTCGTTTTTGGGGAGTATTCATCCGCTGAGTAAATACGATATTGTTGTGTTTTTAACTGTTAAGGAAACTTCACGCCGAGATAATCGAACGTTCTATTTACTTAACATCACTCTCGTATCACACATACTCCGTCCGTATCGAGCTTACAGCACGTCATATCCTACACATCGAGTAGATACAACAGCTATTTACTGTAAATCATAATGATTTATAACATTCCTTTATTGTTAGAATTAATCTTTTTTTATATATTGTATAAATTTTGTGATTTAAAAAAAAAAAATCTTTTTTTCAATGTAAAAGTTCCATGAAAATCTGCGAATTTTTTTCATTTAATATTTTTTTAAAACCTGCTATGCTATTAGTCCACGAAAGGTGAATCGCGAAGTGGCGAGGGAACACTGTACATGTGTTTTTGCCAGCCGATAACTCGCACAGATCTCCTATGATTAAATGCCTTTGTTTTCCACAGTTGTTCGGACGCCTTTACATATAATAGGCAACCTGCCATCTGTAACGAGTAGAACCAGTAATACTTGAGTATTCTTTCCTTTGTAATATAAGAATCAAGTATAGTTGTTTAATGTAGCGGTACAGATACCCTCGTATTCAGACTTTGGATGGCAGCATTAACACTTGTTCAAATGAAGCACACTTATGGAGCAATCACACCAAGGTTAATTACATAATCAAAAAAACCTGCTAACTGGAAACACACCCTATAGTCCCTGTTTTGTTAAATAACACATGATCCAACAAAGTTGAGCAACATTTGTTTACCATTGTAACATTCAAACAATTGCTTAATGAGAAGTGTATTGGGATCTGCATTTTTTATACATGGCCTTGGTTTAGAATTCTGTAATTGAAATAAGGATAACTGTTATTCCTCATTTTCCCTCATTAGCAATATAAAGTGTGATGCATTTCTCTGGAAGGCCATAGATGATGCTTGACTTCATTCTTGTGTTTCCTGCAGTACACTGTAAACATTTCATTTTAACAGAATGTATGGGGATTTTTCATCCTGGAATATAAGAACCTATTCTGCATGGTTTAGGGTTGGGTCACAGAGCTGTGCCCATTTAAGTTTGTGGTTATTTTTGTGGCTGTACATTAGTGCAGTATATTGTGCTGTACAATTTCATGTTGTATGGTTGGACTGAAGAAAGATTTAGTTCCAATGTATACCGGTTATATTGAGGAATGATAATGTTACTTCCCATTATTTGGTCTCCACAACCATTAGGTGGCTTGTGTTGCCTTGACATCTTTATACTCCGCTCACATTTTTATTAAACAAGATCAGCAGAAAAGCAAATGAAAATTAAAAAAAATAAAGTTTTGTTACGCAAATGACGTGCAATTTCAATTATCGTGATGATGTTACATGGTGGTGAACAGAAGCATGTCAGTAGGGTGTATGGTCACCCATAGGGCTGCAACTAACGATTATTTTAATAATCGATGAATCGGATATTAAAAAAAATATTTCCCATGTCTTTAATCAGAAATAGAGCATTGTATAACAGAGACAATACGTGCTTACAATAATTAAATAATAATAGATTAAATTAAATAAGACTTAAAACTGCTGTTTTCTGGAATGAGACAGTATAGCATGAGTATAGATAGCTCAATTTAAACAGGTCAATAAACGTTTTATTTACAGCATTAGGTTAAAGCAAGTAAGTAGCAAAAGTGCAAAAGCTAAGAGATGCGCACACATTGGCACAATACGTAACAGTATGTAAATACCTAATTACACAAATTAGAGTAGCTTGAATGTTACCTTAATCCCTTTCTAAATCCAATTCATCCTGCCTACACAGTGCAGTCTTCATTTATACTTCAGACAATTAAAACTTAAGCTTAATCATTAATTACCACAACTGTGTACAAATTGTATTTATTTATAAAGCACAAAAACACTGCTTAAGCTAATTACACTTAAATTAAAAGTAACACACACATACTGCATCACTGTCATTATCCAGTTAATGAGTAAAAAACAGAATAAACCGTGTTATGTTGGGCCAGTTCTGTTTTAGGTTCTGTATCATCACTATTTGCTTCAGTGCCAAGTTACATCACTTTTGCAAAGCTTACATGTTACACATTTTTTTAGTTGAGTGAAGCGAGCGCACTTTTGAGGATTTAAGCCGAACCTTATTTTCTGCGTCGTTCATGTTTCTTTTGTAGAATGTATTAACTTCTTAATATTAATAATTCTATATAATTTTAATACTGTGGGTTACTTCTAGTAATCATTCACGGACACGAGGATGCAGAGGATGCAACTCTTTTACTTGGCAACTCAACAGTCTTACATCATCGAGCACAGTGTTTGCTCTCATACACCACACTTAATGTTAAACTTATTCAGAAATCTCCTTTCAAGTCGTTCTTATTAATTTTTTTTTCCAGCGTTTATGAAGCGCCACAGGTAACGTAAGCGGATATGTAAAGGCGAGTAAGACCTAAATCATGCCAGCATTTTTAATAATCGATTTTATTGATTCGTTGTTGCAGTCACCCAAGACTGCCAAATACACTGACAGTGATGGGACATGGACAGGATCAGATTGTCCAGCAGTTCTTATGGGATCCTCAGCCACTTTTGCACCAGGGCAACTTCCAGCTCAATGAGTGTTATGGGAGGCATTGGATAGTTTGCTGGACGTCTTCATTGTTTGATTCATTAGAGAAGAGGACAGTTGACCACTTATCATGGGTCTCATGACGATGCTCCTCAGCCCACCTTTTACAGGTTCTACGATGTTTAGCAGATATGGGAATGCTTACCATTGGTCACTGGGGATACAGTCCAACACGTTGAAGCTAATGGAGGTGGCAACAGGAAACTGTCCCTGCAACTCTGTTGCATCTGCTCTTACTAAGGTCAAGAAGTGGTTATCTCTTGTTGTTGTGGCAGCTGCAAATCATGCTTTGGAATGTTCTAAGTTCTGCTTCCGCTGTTGTCTGTGTTTGACCAGCTTCAAGGCATCCTATGACTCTTCAAGCTTTGCTTTCAGGTAAAATCATATTGCAGAGGTGTTGCAAGGACTGATAAATTGCAGGATGTGCACTTTCGAGATCAGGGAACGTTCAGATACTCCAGTGGTTTCTCTTAAACTTTGGATTATACAACAACTTTCTTTGGACTTAGGACTTCTTGTTTGGTTTTCTGAAGATCTTGTTTAATCAATAAAAAAAAACATCAAATGCTTATTTTTTATGTCGAAGTTTTTGTTTGCAGTATATAGTGGGCCAACTGCAATTTTCTTGGCTAGTTCTGATTTCTGTCTATATATTTTATTTTTTTTTACGTATGATCGACTGATTCAGATTGTGGCCAATTCTGATTTTCTTTGTGTCTCCCATTTTTACATTAAACTCTACAGAAACTTTTTTTTTTTTTGTTCAAATGTTCTTTTACCGGATGCTTCTTCATCGCTAAAGAAAGAGAGCAGGAGTTGCTGGCTTGTGCCTGGCTCTGTGCTTCCTGGAAACTATTTGCTCTTATTAGGTTTGTGAAATTCAGCTTATTATGGGGGATGTTTTAAATGTCCTATTAAGTTTGTTGTTCAGAACGTTTTCGGAGTTACTCCTCCATGGCTTCTTGTCACCCTGTCTATATGCAGTGGAGCGTAGAGCAACAACGTCAGGAGTACAGTTAGTGAACAGTATTTTAAAACTGTAGCAGCATTGCTGTGTCTGATCCGTTAATACCACCACATCAATGTCACTGCAGTGCTGAGAACGATCGAACACCCAAACAGGGCCTGGTCTTAGCTGGTCCTGTGGGGGTCGTGACCATTAGAGTACAGAACAGAGTAAAGGGGACAAAGTGTGTATATATAGAAAAAGATCTGGAACTCTAACTCTAAAGTGCTGTGGTCACTAAAACCTGCAGAACATAAGTTGAGAAATCTAGATGTCCTAAGACAGTTGAACAGTGCTGGACATGCTGGTAATTGTTAATCAATCAAATGTATTCCATGACATCAGTAAGGACTGTTTGGCTTGCAAATGTTGAGCCACATCTGTTTAGTCACTGCAGGACATCTGTTCAGTCACATGTCCAAATCATCCAACCATGACAAGAGAAGTAGTCTAAAAATCTAGTATAACTACTGTATTATACTATTTATATTAACACTATATTATTAATAGTATGAATAGTCTGTCTTTTATACCTTACTGAAATGATTGTTAGAACTGGTACAACGAGGGCAGTGAGATATTGCTATGAGATTATGTTGGTCTGTCCTAAAACACAAAGCATGGGGACTCTGCGTTTAGCCTTTATTTAGCCTCTAGACTTCTCTCCCTCAGGTAATAAGATCAACTTATTTACTTAAGCCAAGAGGTTTTAGATTTTGAAGTTTCCTAGTTTCCTTTACGTGGCTTTGCTGAGCATTTTTATTCATATTAAGGTGGAAGCCCAGTGTATATATTTTTTTTATATCCCAAAGACTCTTTTTATAAAGGAGAATCACACTGCAGTCAGTCTGATTCACTCAGTCGTTCCCTGATGCACTGTGTAGGTGTAACGCTGTACCTGAAGCAGTATCTGCTTTTGTGGATGGAGCAGGTTCCTGTATGTGGACAGTAAGATGGATCAGATTGAGTTTTTTGTCACTTGCATACATGGCAGAGAGGATTTATCTCAACTAAGGCCTTTTCTTTAAGACCATTCTGAACCACTTAAATGCTCAATGTGTACCTGTTTTTTGACATGCTGTTGTTTATGCTGATACCTAGGCTTTAGTGGTCCCTTAGGCCAGACTTTTTTAATTGCTTGTTCCTCGGATGTCCCTAATCTACTGAGGAGGGAGGAAAAATAAAATAAATAAATAAATCTTTATTTTTCAGCACTTTTCAATTTCTCGAGGACTATGTGGAATTAATACAAGGAAGGAGGAAGAAATAAAATACATTTTTATTTAAAAATAAAATTCATTTAATCTACAATTAAAGTGAATCTGGGAAAAAAATGTAATGTCCAGAACAATACCATTGGCTCTCAACTGGAGGTTAGAAAAAGCTAAAAAAAAAAAATAATTAATTTTTGTTTTTATCATTTCCTTGATAATTTCAACCATTGGTGCTGCGGCGGATCCGCGAAATACCAAAAAAAAAAAAAAAAAATGCAACTTTTGTATTTTTCAAATATGATCATCGGCGGATCCGCGAAACAAGCCATAAAAAAAGTCTGGCCTTAGTACTGTATCTGTCACATCTCTTTCCTGAAATTAAGCTGTAGTGCAGAATTATAGCCACTTTGAGCTTTCCTTAAAAGGTGCCAATTCTGTGTGTGTAGCTTTAAATGAGAGAGCAGGAGAGAGTCGGGCCAAGGTGGAAGTTGGGGGAGTGACCTTGACTAGCTTGTGGCCAAAGTAACATGCTTTTATTTTTACGGTTGTTGTATTGCAATGGCTAACAAACACACGGTTGTTCAAGCTTTCCGGTTTGACCCAGAATCTGATCCTCATGGAGAAGCACCAGAAGAAGCTTCGAATGGTTAACTTAAAATATTGTCTGGATACGGCACGTAAGGTGGTTTGGTTGTATGCTGTTAAAGTTATATTGTAGATAAAGCCTACGTTGTTGGCTATGCCCGTGGTTAACTGCGATAGAAACTCTCAACTCATTATTTGAAATGACTCTCATCTGCTGATCTGCCACGGACAATAGGTACAGGTCCCTTAATCAGACAACGTCTGCTGGCTTATGCTGCAGAGGTTCTCAAAGCAGTCTGCTCTGAAGACCACACTCACACAGAAATATTGGCAGCCAAAAATGAAATTGGGCCACGCAGTTTTGTTCTCCTTGACTGGTAGAAAGTGTAAGGATTTGTGTTGTTATTTGCAGTCAATAACACAACACTTGTCTTTTTCACGATGCTCATAAAATGCTCACTATTCAACTAAAAGTGGGTGGGACTCTGATGGGCGTGGACTGGTGAGGTGTGGTGCTCTTTATTGTTATGTAACAAGGGAGAAATTGAAACGGCGCGATTTTGTTTTTACATTGTTTTTTTTGTTTTTTTCCTTTTGGAATGCAGTCCAGGTTTGGCATCTGGCTGTAACATCTTTTTCTAGTGTGTCTGGTTTATCCACTCCTCATTTGGGGTGTTTTTTGCTTGTTTCTATCTCTATCTTTTCTTATTTGCATTGCAGATGCATTGTGTCAAACAGCTAAAACAGCTCTTCAGTCAGTAATAGAAACTGAAATATAACTGAAAATAAAACTGAAATAAGTAATCAATGAAATGTAGATGTAGGATTTTTTTGTCAAAGTTTACAAAGTTAAATATGAGCTGAATTTGGAGACAATTACATTTTGTCATTTCCCTGACTCTCTTATCAAGAACTGATAGAATCTTGCAAAGCAGTTGTGTTGGCAAAAGTGGGATCTGAACCATAGGACTGACATTTAATTAAATTAGAATTTATTTTATTTTCAGTAGTAGTCTAAGGCCTTTTGGCCTTTTTTTTCTCAAGTTATCTCCAAGTTAACTTTAACTTTTAATATTGTGTTTTGGTTGTAGACGGTGGAGTTTGTAAAACCCCTGTTTATGGTCCACCTTGCTAGTACTGAGTTGGACCCCCATTTGCTTTCGGAACTACCTTCATTTGTCATGTCACAGATTCAACAAGGTGCTGGAAACATTTCTCAGAGATTTTGGTGCATGCTAACAGCCGCTCTTGGTTTTTAAACTGCACATTTGTGTTACAAATCTTGTTCCTTCACATACCAGATGTGCTCTATTTGATTGAAATCTGGAGACTTTGAAGGCCATTTGAGTACAGTGAACTCATTGGTCATAAAGGCCATGGGCAGCAACAATATTCATTTAGGCGTGGTATTAAGAAAATATCCCCCGCACCATTACACTAGCACCACTAACCTGAGCTAAGCGTTCATAGTTTTTTACGCCAATTATTGACCCGACTATCCGAATGTCATAGCAGAAATCGAGACCCCCTTTGCATCAGGGATGCTCTTCTGTATACCTCAGTTGTTACGAGTGGTTATTTGAGTTACTGTTGCCTTTGCATCAGCTCAAGTCTGACTGTTCTCCCCTGACCTCTGGCATCAACAAGGCATTTTTGTCCAGATAACTGCTGCTCAGTTTATGAATATAGATATACAGTCGATTCCAGTTACACACCGGGACGCAATTGTTTTGGTCCTAATAACCGTCTGGTCCGATTAAACGAACATGCCCTATGTTATAAGACAGGACGTTCTATGTAACATATAAAATGTTTATTAAACTTTTATTGTGCGATTTACACGTATAGCGACTGTACAAACAAGAACTACTGTTGCTTCCGAACTTTCTTCATTGAAAAATAAATTTGCAAACAAGTTTTTCGAAACGATCTACAACACAATGTATAGGTACTCAGCATGCAAAG
>JAVSBV010000097.1:2195757-2206736 GCA_033117975.1 Parotocinclus spilosoma
GTGTGGAGTCTGCATGTCCTCCCCGTGTCTGCGTGGGTTTACTCCGGGTACTCTGGTTTCCTTCCACAGTCCAAAGATGTGTTAGGTGAATTGGTGTCTCTAAATTGTCATTGACTTGTGCCTTTATGACTGGTCTTGAAATTAACTTGTGTATAGATCTAACCTTGTGCGTGTCGCTGGATGGCCGCTGATGGCGATAAGTGACGTTAAAGAAGCCAAATAAATACATTTTGCTCTAAGATCTCAATGTACCTTTTTGCATTAATGCTGCCATTGCAGATGTAAATGACCATTGCCACGGACACTGACATGCTCACTTGCTGCTGGTAACAGTAGAGATGGTTCTTTTTTTTTCCAATTTTTTTTTTTTTTTTTTTAATCTTTTTTAATCTTTGGTCCGGAGCACAGGACTACTAATTTATCTCGCCAAATTATACATTTCTAGTGTGTGATGGATCAGTCCGAGCCCAGAGAAGTGCTTAACATGACTATGGAAAATGATGGACTATGGTTAAAATGAGGCTTCCTTTTTTTGTACAATAATGTTATAAGTGCCATTTGTGAATGTAACTGTACTGTAGTGCTTGATATACGTTTGATTATTTGGTTATACGATGATAAGTGGTTACTATGCTACTGATGCATGATGGTTCTCCATGCAATGCTGCCTGAGGGATCGGATGTCCTTTACGTACTGATATTCCTTTATATTTCATGAATTGTTTAATGATATTTTGCACTGGAGAGGAAGGAATATACAAATCCCTTCCAGTCCTCCTTTAGGAATTTTTAAAAACGTTTCAGTTTTATTCTCACACATTTTATAGGCAAACAGTCAATCCTCTGCTCATCAATGTTCCTAAAAGTCTCCTGAAAGCCTTTTTTGGATATTGTTTTTATGCCAAATCATGATCATAGTCACTTGTTTGGAAATTACATCAATTATTATGATTTTTTTTACCTCATTACTAGATCTAAATTGTCCTGGTCAACCTTAATTTTTTTTAATTTTTACTTCATTATTTATCCCCCCCCCCCTGGATGCGTTTAAAAGGCAAAGCATGAATTATACTGAGTTCATACAATCAAAGCAACACTGCATTTGTTGTACTTGTGTATTTTCCACACTGTTCCAACCTTTTCTGATTTGTGGTTGTAGTACTTTTCTTAGCATAGCATAGGGAAATGCTTATCTTGTTGGTTATGGTAATTCTGCATGCATTACGGAAACTGCGCTTTTCTGACACTGTCACGGTTTGGTGTTTCAGGAGCAGTCGGCTACATGGGGACAAGTGCCTTTGTGAGGAAGATCTACACAAATGTGAAAATTGACTAGCGACTTCAACAGCAGCACTGCAATCAGCCGACGGTTTTCCCGGCAGCGGCGGGCACAAATCTTTGTGTTTCTATTTTTTCCTTTGCGAGAAGAGATTGCGATCTTCTTTTGCGAGAGTATAGTTTTTTTTTTTTTTGTTTTTTTTTGGGTTTTCTCAATGAATACAAGGTTGCCAGATTGTGTATATACGGGCGCAATGGAAGATAAAATAAACGTGACATTTTATTTTATTTTATTTTTTAATTAACTGCATTTCATTTCTTTACTCTGGGGCAAATCACAGAATTTTTTGCAGTGTAAAAAAAATGGGAAGAAAACCTAATCCAAGACCTTGGTTCTCGTTCTGATAACTGTCCCACCCAGCATGAGTGAACTTAGATTTTCACGGATGGAATATCCCAGCTCTCTTCAGTGAAGAGGCCGACGCGTATGGAGAGCAGTTGTTCTGTTGTAGGCGAATATTGCAGTGTGTCCATCCTCCTGCTGTCTGTGTTGCTGAGTTGAGCGATGCTCTTGTATTGTTTTTAAACACTTATTTCGAGTCTACTAGAGATGAGCAGTACTTTCATTCAAATTGGGTTTTTTAAATTGTAAAATGTGATGTTGGTTACTAGCTTTTTCGCTGCCAGAATTTACAAGCCACCCATTTCAGTTTACAGTAACTGGTTCTGAGTAACAAGTTGGAAACCAGCTGGCGGTTATACAGGGAGTTACTGCAGTGGTCATAAGCTCACCAGACAAAAAATGAATCGCATTTGTTTAGCTCCTGTCCGATTTGGCACTCAATCTCACCATTGCACATTAGAGCTAGGGATTGTGGGTCTTTGTTTCAGCAGGCTTTCAGTTTAAAGCTTTTAAGATCATGGATCAGATGGTTAAAGGTTTAACTTCCCTAGCAAGTCTCTTAATCTTGCATTTCTTGGACAGTAGCATTATACTGTGGAACCTCAGAATCAATGCTTATTTCATTTAACAAGTTGGAACATCCATTGGTTTCAAGTTTTCATTTTCCCAAAATTCAAACACAAATGATCTAAAACGTACACTTATATGGCCCAGCCTTAGGGCGTGTCTGAAATGGATTGGATTCCGACTTCTTTTAAGTTCGAATCAACCAATCAAGTTCACATTCTGAGCTTCCTGTGTGTTAGATACAAGTGTCTGTGGATCAGATTCCTTTAAAGTTGTTGATAGCTCAAACCTGTTGCTGATTTGTCACTGGTGGGCCCTCATGTCAGAAATGTTAACCCTCAGTTGGCCTGTTTCGTTGCAATTGAAAATTGGTCCAAAATTGATAACCTGTCCAAAGTTGGAGATTGCATTTTTCTAGCTTGAGTGTCGTTTCACGTCCTCGTTCCAACCCATTTACCATTGCTGTTCTGTGCCTTTGAGTCTGATGATCTGGTTTTATGCCACATTCATCCAGGTACACAACCTGTTGGTACTGAGCAACGTGCATTGATCAGCCATACCATTAAAACCCCCTGCCTGATATTGTATAGCTCCCCCTCTAGCTACCAGGGCTCTGACCCATCAAGGCATGGGGTTTGAAAATAGTGCTGCTATTGGTGGGTGTGTCTCATTTTTTGCCCGGAGAGCCAAACGTATAGGATGAGAGAAGGTGTTTAATGGTCACTTTGGAGTGGTCCTGTGGTTTCTGGTTAGTCTTACTTTTAATATTGGGATTTAAATGAAGTCTGTGTGTGAAGATGATCTATGGGTGGGGTAAACCTGTATATATCCGAAATAATGTAACTGTAGATGTAGAGCCCAAATGTATTTTGGTTGTACAGATTTATTACAGGGTGTTTTTGTTTTTGTCTTTTCGTTCTTTTTTTTTTTTTTAAAGACTTTCAGTTGAGATTTTCGGTTGTCTGTACGTTTTTCTTTTTGTCAGCTTGGGGTGAGTGGCGCCGTCACATCTTGCCTGTTAGAGCATGAAGTTTTCATCTGATAATACAAACCAGTTCCATTTCTATCTGCTTTTGTTACTCTGCTTTTATTTTGTGATTCCTGACAAATGTTCATGGCCACTAACCCTCAACAAAAGCATCTTGTGAAACAGACGTCTGAAGATCTACGTGGACTGTTTGTAGAGGATTAAATGAGTCGACTAGACGGATGCTTTTGGTAAATAGTTCAAACTTAAAAAAAAAAAATAAAGCTTTAATTGGCTGTCCCTCTGCTGGATAGCCACCTCCCTCCATTACCTGAAGCAGCAATTGTGAATTTCGGACACGTGCCGAGTCTCTGCAAAGCATCCTGCGTAGAGTGATGTTGCTGTACACCTTACGTTGATGTTTCCATAGGACAGGAAGTGCCACAAGAGTACTGGGACAAAGCTCGTGTTTTTTTTTTTGTTCCTGCTGTGTAAATACAGTACATAACGAAAGACGTACGAGACGTGGCAAAGCTTTTTTCTAATCCCCTCGACTACCAGCTGACCTCTGGTTCCTCATGTCATGAACCTTGTGATGTCTGAACGGACATTTTAAAACATGCTATTAAAGTACTTGTTGTAAAAAGGAAAAAATAAATGATGTTTATGTACAGAGGTGATAAAGGAATGGATTGAATTTTCAAAACAAAGTGCAAGTGACAGGTACAGCTTCACAGCAGTAGCCTTAAATAAGCAAACTTGGGATGATAATGGACATTTTAATCATTGCAAGTATCAAACGTAGCGGCAGATTGTTTTGATGATTTCCAAGAACAAGTCTTTTGATGAGGAAATTTTTTTTTAATTAGAAGCTACTTAATTTGGCCTGCAAGTCCTTTACAACGCACTATGCTATGGTATAATGGTATAACGTAACTTGAGCAACAACGTTGGATGCTTGCCACAATCTGTGTGTGTATTCACCCCATGCCTGGTTGCTTTGTACTGTGCCAGAGCATGTTTTTCCCCCTTCTTCACTGAACTGTGCTCACATTGAGCTTACAGGATCTGGGCCCCAAGTATGATTTTGATATTGTGTTGATCAAGATGCCACTATTAGTTGTGAAGAAACCAGCTTGCACAGCACAATGGGCTTTATAGCTGTACTTACTTTGGGCTTTAAGTTGTTTTGGGTGTTTTATACCTTACAAAAGTTAGGCATGGTACATTCATACTGTGAGCACGGGACAGCCTACCTGCATAATTGAACATTTCCCATTTTAGGACAGCTTTCCAAAATCCTTTAAAACAATCTTCGGTAAATCAAGGATCAAAATCCTTTAAATTAATCTTCATGACCTGGCAGTCGTAAACGTTTTCCAACTAGTAATGCACCAAATTCAAAACAAATTCAATGGGATTTTGCACACCATTGTACACATTAGCCTGCATAAGTACTAATTCAAAACTCCGCATCATTGAGAGATTAAAAATTTACAATGTGGTTCCTGCTAAATATTTATTATCAGATTCCCACTTTAAAGCTGAAATAGCAAAGTGAACCATCGTAATCTGGGGAGCAATTGTCCTAAGGAAACGCCAATTCATGTTTTCAGAATAAGTTCAAGCCTTTGTTTGCCGTCTACGTTCTCTGCTCTCTGGCCCACTGCTGTGTCAGCATTTGTATCTCTCTACATTTAACCTTTTAGAAAAAGTTACATTTAAGAAAGAGACGTTTTAAACCTTTAGAGCTTACCAGCTTGAGCAGCAGTGAATTTTATTTGAATATTTAGTCATTTACAACACCACCACAAAAATAAACTGCTAACAATTGTTTAATTCATTTAAACATTCTCGCTGTCTACTTGCATTGTGCAACACCAATTCTAACAAATTAAGTGCTTTCATTTGGATAGTTTAGCAGAAGCAACATGACGGAAGTTCTTCTTAGTTGACCTTTTCAAAGTATTCTTTCGACCCTTGTGGAGTTGGCTTTATCTGAAATTAAAGAAAAAAATACAAAAAGTTAGAGAATACAACTTTGATTATAGCAATTTTAAATAGTTAGTAGGTTGTAAGAGGCATGAATGAGGTACCGTGGGTGATTTTGGGGTCCAGCTGGCTGGGCAAACCTCACCGTGGGTCTCCACAAACTGAAAAGCCTTGACAAGGCGCAGTGTTTCCTCAACAGAGCGGCCGACTGGGAGGTCATTAATGCTCATGTGTTTGATCACCCCATTGGGATCGATGATAAACAGCCCCCTGTGAAGTGTGAATGGGAAAACATCTAAAGGATCTTTTCCTCTCAGGGTGATAGCTGTTAGTGCTAAATATTGCAGACTGTGATCCATCTTAAAAATCGTAATACAATTTGTGCCAGATGCTCCAGAAAGTAATTGCAAAATGCTTATATCTGAAGTACCTCAGAGCTATTCCAGCACCCTCCAGGAGCACTCCATAGTCTCTGGAGACCTGCTTGTTAAGATCAGCCAACAATGGGATGTGGATTTGGCCCAGGCCACCACTCTAAAACCAAAGAAGAGAGAGAGAGCGCAAAGTTCAGCAAGAGCAGCATTAAGTAGGAATGTGTTCAGTTTTCACAGCCTTAATATCACTTCTGCTTATTAAATGACCTACCAGAAACAATTGGGTAGATGAACAAAAAGTTCTACCTTTCTTGGGGTGTTTGTCCAAGCCAAGTGAGTAAAGTGAGAATCTACAGACACCCCGACGACTTCACAATTAACATCACGGAATTCTTTTGCCTTGTCGCTAAAGGCGATGATCTCTGTGGGGCAGACGAATGTACTGCAAAAGAATAGCAATTGAAATGATTCTCTCATCTGGTGTCAGCTATCTTTTATAGAGATCCACAGAACAACAAACAAGAAATGCCAAAATCTATGGAATATGGCTTCATTTATATTCAATTACATTAAAAACCATGATCCCCATTTGGGGATCGGGTGCTTTAACTCGCCTACGGATGGAATGGGATGGGATGTAGGCAGACAGAAATAAAATAAAACATGTTCAGAAACAAATTTGGCAGTTAATGGGTTAAAGCAAGTGAACAAAACAGATTTCTTCACCCCCTAAAAAAAACACATTCACACCCATTCATGCATATTTTTGAGCCATCAGTTAACCTAACGTGCTTTCTTTTGACTGGTAGGGTTAAGGACCCAACAATGGCAGAGAAGGAAACAATTGTTTCATTAGTATGCCACCGCTGACATTCAGTAACCAGGGACAAGCAGAGGCCATGCAAGTTTGGTATTGAATTTTAATTTAATTAAATTTTGACCATTACTATAACTTAACTATTTCAATTAACATCTAGGCCACCCAAGGAGGATGGGTCCCTTTTTGAGTATAGGTTCTCCCACGGTTTCTTCCTTCTATATTTAGGGAGTTTTTCCTTGCTACTTAAGATGGTACAATATTGTAAAGCTGCTTTGAGACAATCCACCACTGAAAAAGTGCTATAGAAATAAATCTGCCCTTGAACCAGGGATCTCTGCAAGTGTGCAATAACTGTGCTTGCACCATCTTCACAAACCTGTTAGGTTGGACCAATTGGTCTCTCTGAAGTCTACCAGTGTCATCATAAGTCCCATGATGGAATGTCGCTCTGACTGGGGTCAGTTAGGTCACAACCTCTGGCAACCATGAATTAGATTAAGTGGTGATGGAAAGTGAGAGTTGGTGAAAAAAACAATACAAAAGCTTCAGTATTTGTGGTTGCTGGTAACAGTTTTCACTGTTAAACTCATATTAGAACCTCGGGTCCATCACGGGGTCAAAAGCAAATATGACACGATTACACTGGAACACAGTGTAAAATGTATACAGCGGTTACATCTCAAAGTGTCCGTAGAGTCATCACTAAACTGATAACACTAAAATATTTACTTACACCAAGTAGTTTACTAGAAAGACTATACTGATATTGGGTAGAGCATCCCTTTGCTCAAAAAGGCCTCTGCCTTTGAAATTCTACTGCATAGACATGATTGTGTCAGACAATTCCTACAGATTTTTCAAGTGCATTTTCAAGCTGCGAATCCCTTGTTCCACCACATCCCAAAAATGTTCTTGGATTCAGACTGACAACTGGAAATAGGGCTTGACATCTGGACTCAGGATACCAAAAATCACATGATAGTTGAATTGCTCACATATTAAGTTGGAAATTGACTGCACCAGAACTACATGCTATGTTTTCATGGCAATAGGAAGAATATTTATGCAACTTGTTTTTAAATGTGAATAAATCTGATATAGAGATTCAAATTAAATGGGCCACTTGTGTTGATTTATCTTTTCAATTAATTGAATTTTAACTCGGGTTGGAATAATACAAAATGTGCATTCTGTGTAACAAAAACATTCAAGGGCTAAAAACTTATGCAATGCACCATATAACAAGGGAAGGTAAAAGGGAGGACTTTCATTTAGTTCAGCAGAACTTTAAGATAGACACCCAAGAGAGACTGTACTTTATCTGCATTTTTGTCATTATCAAGGGTGTAGTTTGTGTTTCAGAAGTGGAAGGGTGAGCTCAGGGAACCACAGACTATTGTATTAGCATCTTTTAACAATATCTTAATTAATTTGCAAATTACTGTGGTAATACTATGCCAACCAGGGAGGGAACACAATCACATGAATAATATTTTACTACATAAACACTGCATTTGGTATATCGATGTTAAATGAATATTCTCCTCTTTCACTAATAATTGGGCTTGGTGAGGATACAATGATGACTTAAATTCCAAAGAATGTTTTAAATTGCAAAATCACTTACAAATCCAGTGGGTAGAAAAACAGAACCAGGTATTTTCCTTTGTAGTCATCTAGACTGATCTGATTGAAATCTCCCTTGTAGACGGCTGTACCCTTGAAGTGTGGTGCTTGCTGGGTAACAGCTGCTGCCCATTTAGCAGTGCCTGGGATTTAAGAGTAGATAAATGATCTCACAATATTTGTTATTGTTATTATATACATGACCACAAAGCTTAGTGACATACTACTGGAGATGCAAAGGCTAGGTGCAGTAGGCCATGGCTTAGCTCTCCCAGCTCGGAGTCCAGATGTCGAGTTTAGGGATGTGAGACTCCTCAGCGTGCTCACTGCTGATCTAGACGCCTGCAATAAAAGATTAGAGTTGGCTTAGAGTTTGAGATGACTGATACTATAACTTTGCCACTAGATTTGTGCAGTCCATTTACCCTTAGAGAATGCGTCTTTTTTGATATTGCAAACAAACAGTAATTCTAACAGACAAGACCAACTGTTTGAGAGTAGTCAAGTCAAGTCAACCATATTTATATAGTGCTTTTACAACACAGCTGTACAAATACATTGGCACAAAGTTCCATTTAAGCAAGTCAGAGATGACAGAGATGAGGAAAAACTTCCCAAATGTTATAGGGAAGTAACCTTAAGAGGACCAAGGCTCAAGTAAATACGACCTCCTTGAGCCAGTACATCTCAGTTTGTGTAGAGTTTGGCAGATGCTCACAGAGAACAAAGAAACAAATAAAAACAAGCGCCCCTGCTTTACATTCGCCCAGTAATCAAGGTCACAGGGGAGGGTCTGGGGCCTATCCCAAAATTGACTGGGTGTAAGCAAGGAACACCCTGGTCAAAATGTTACCAGCAGCTTGACAATTGAGATTGTTTTGATTGTTAAACTGTACTGGAATTTATTTGCTAGATTAACAAACTTAAAAAAAAACCTTTAGATTTATATACTGGCTGAAAAGTATTAGAAGAGACAGATCTTCATATCTAAGAGACCCACAAAAACAAACTGGTGCCACCAGTGCTTTAAGAGTTAAACAATACATGGTGTTAGAAAGTAGCTTTACTAAGGTTTGGATATGAATTCCTACTGTAAGGTAATGTAAGCCATAAAAAAGTGGTTAAGTAAACAGCTGTGAACGGCACTGCAGCTGATGCTGGTGATGAACTCTCCACAACTTCATGCTGCCACCAACAAGCGTTACAAAACCAAAGAAAACTAAAGATGTTTCCTGAATCTCCAACATCCCTTTAAGCTTTCTTCTTTCTACCCTTGTGTGTACTCTTCAATGTTGTAGAGCGTCTGAAATGGTCACGTCAACAATTTTTTCCCATATCAACTTACAGATCTCACCAGCTCCTTCAGAGTAACCTTCAGAATCTTGGTTGCTTCTTCTCCTGTTTTATCGGTTGCTGATAATTGACAGGCAACCTTGTCTAAGCAGAATTACTGCTATGGATATAATAGCAGTATTATATAATATAATATATTCTTTCCTGGAATTGCTTCTTCATGATGTTTGTTTAGGTACCCTCTCAAATTCTTGTACCTTCTAAAATAATGTGTATTTTTGGACTAAAATGACATGATAGTTTAATTGCTCACATATTTAGTTGAGAATTGACTGCACCAGAACTACATGCCATGTTTTCATGGCAATGGGAAGAATTTATTTGCAATTACTTTTTTATGCGTGAATAATTCTCATATAGAGATTCAAACTACTGGACCACTTGTTTTGATTTATGACATATCTTTCCAATTCATTGAATTTTAACTCAGGTTGAAATAATACAAAATGTGCATTTTGTGTAATAAAAACATTCAAGGGGTGAAAACGTATGCAAGGCACTATATAACAAGAGAAGGTAAAAGGGGGGAGTTTTGTTTAGTTCAGCAGAACTTTAAGATAGGCACTCAAGAGAGAATGTGCACTTTATCTGCATTTTTGTCATTATCAAGGGTGTAGTTTGTTTCAGGGTGATCACGGGGAACCACAGACTATTGTATTACCATCTTTTAACAATATTTTAATTAATCAATAATTTAATTAATTTGTAAATTACTGTGGTAATGCCATGCCAACCAGGAAGGGAATAAAATAACATGAATAATATTTTACTACATAAACACTGCATTTGGTATATCAATATTAAATGAATATACTCCTCTTTCCCTAGCAATGGTGGCACTTGCAGACAATTTATTGGCAGTATGGTTCCCAGTCAGCTGGATAAATCGAGAAGTTTTACATGTGGGGTGTATGGTATATGTGTATATATATTGCTCACAAAAATGAGAAGATATTTCATTATTTCCTATTTTTTGTGAGCAGTGTACAAACATACAGGTGCACTGTAGCTGTATCTGTTGCTTTGTATACTACTACTTCAACCTGGTCTTCTTTGGTCTGAGCAGAAATTATTTAGGCGGTGGACCATTCTCTGCCCTGGCCATGGTTGTTGCCTGCTAGTCTGTGTTGCACTGGAACAACTGGATCAGACAAAGCAGCGCTGTTAGAGTGTTTAAACACCTCAGCATTTCTGCTGGACTGAGAATATTCCAACAACTAACAAAATCCCCAAAATCCATCACTGATGAAGGACTGGAGGATGACTAATAAACAGCAGTCACGGACAAGCTACCCTATAAATATTATACATGACAAATACTATGCCATGTAGTCAGTTACAGTAATTTAGTCATAAGAATTTTTGATATGATTCAACCGGTATTGATTTAGTCTGCAGCTGTACCGAGTATTTGTAGCAATCCTGACTGTGCTTGTTGTGAATCCTGTATCCATCTGACATCTGGCAGGCTAGCAGAAATGGCCCACACAGATCTGTTATTTCTTAAACCCTGTGGACTGTGGTGGCACTGGACTATTCAAATCCCACTTCTGCCACAGTTGGGTCCCTGAGCAAGACCCTTAACCCACAATTGCTTGG
>JAVSBV010000097.1:2206836-2224113 GCA_033117975.1 Parotocinclus spilosoma
TGTGACTGGTGTTGAGATGAACTTGTGTATGGATATAACCTTGTGTGTGTCGCTTACATGGTCACTGATGCCGATAGTGACGTTAAAGAATCCAAATAAATAAATCATTCCAGATATGCATGTTGTTTTGTTTTTGGTATTTCATATAATAAAACAAGAGTTAATCAGTACTTCAGCTGTACAATTCTACTATTTTATGATAATTACATATAAACATGCATTTGTAAATGAATTTTAAGTTTCTCGTGAGCTAAAAACCAAAATAGGTCAGGACTTATTTTCAACCTGTGTATCAACCTGTAAAATAATTTATACCTAACATAAAATATACCTACTGATATTCATTCTTGAAGCATTTTGACAGGGACCAGTTGAATTTAAATTGGACTCTGGATTGATTCCCGCAGCCCTATCTGAATGAGTGACTCGTTTCTTAATTATCTGTTTTGTAGTCAGTAAGTGCAAAGGAAGGCTTCATTTTAATGAAGAGCGGTTGTATTACATTTTAGAACAGTTTAGCAAAGTAGTTAATTTGTAAATGGGTGTGCACATTTTTTAGGGTGTGCCATACCGGCACTATGGTTGTTGCTTAACTTGCACAACTACATCTTGTTATGTAAAGGGTTTTTGTTAACGTACGCCCTGGCAGTCTTATTAGCTTTTATCAAGGTTGATTCGTATTGTAAGAAACCTGTTTGGGCCATGTCATTAACCATGTGGATTAATGCCATTAATTTAGCAGTTTAGTCTGGTAAAGTCATATTCTGCCTATGAAATAGTTCTGTAGTCTCGTAGGGTAACCTCTGAGGATTAAGGCCTAGTTCTTACGTAATATGCGAGAATTTGTGGGAGGGATTGTATGGAAACAATGTGAGTGAACCTTGGATAATGTTACGTCATGTCACTTACATGCACATTTTGTTTTTCTTGGATGTTCTAATTATTGTGGTCAGTTTGCTCATGTACAGTGAAAACAGCTGCTCCCTGTGATTTGTGGGTTAGGCTCTGGCCCCCTCGTGTCCCTCACCAGCAGTCTTACTTGGTTTGTTCCATCTATAGCGTGTCCATTTAGTTTTTTTTGTTCGTTTTTTTTTTGTTTTATGTGCATTTGTGAATGAATTGTGCAGTTTTATTTTTGTTTAGAATTAAAAAAATATATTTATAAACAGAGGCACATCTGCATATACAGTAGATTCCGGTTAATTGGACCACCAGTTAATGGGACCAGCCGCTTATTCGGCCCAAATCCTGAAGTACAGAGTCAAATCCTATTATATACGTGTGATGTTATTTGCTTATTTGGACCAAAATTCCGCTTAATCAGACCAAAGAACATGACAGCGAATAAGAAATATGTAATATATATGTCTGTGGTTACCAAAGAAAGTCTTCGTCTCTGGCATCACTACCCGAAAACTCGTGTTTCTCCTCAGCCGTCTACTGCCACCTATAGGTCTTTGCCTAACATTTCCATTTACTACAAAAAATAAGCCACAAGACGCCACTTTGCATGCTGAGTACCTATACATTGTGTTGTTTGATCGTTTCGAAAAACTTGTTTGCAAATGTATTTCTCAATGAATAAAGTTCGTAAGCAACAGTAGTTCTTGTTTGTACGTTCGCTAATAAAGATTTAATAAACATTTAATATGTTTTAAAGCACGTCCAGTCTTGTAACATAGGGCATGTTCGTTTAATCGGACCAGCCGGTTATTAGGACCAAAATGATTGCGTCTTGATGTGGTCCAATTAACTGGAGTCGACTGTATATGCAACTTCACAGAATGAAAAAATATCCCGAATAACATAAATAAGCAAATTGTCAGGCATAAAAAAGACTATTATTAAACATTTTTATGTGTCACAATAATAATGATAAAAAACAAAACAAAAAATAACAATCCCATCAGTAAACAAATAAATCTACAAAACAAAGTAAATAATAATAGTAATATAAATAACACTGATTGTGCAGTTTTATCTAGAATGTATTACTTGATTTTATTGCACAGCACTTTGGCCGACACGTGCCATTTTAAATGTGTTATAAAAAGAAAGGTGACTTGACTTTACCAATGAACCTTGGAATAATGATGGTGTCTTTTGTCGGATTTCTTTCAAACCTCAGAATGAACGACCAAGCAGTGACAAGGGTGGTGAGTGACATCATTCGCTCTCCAGAAGACAAGAGGGAGTACAGAGGACTAGAGTTCATCAACGGCCTGAAAGCAATTGTAATAAGCGATCCTACCACAGACAAGTCATCAGCAGCACTTGACGTTCACATAGGTAAGGGCAGAGTCGCCGCCATATATCTTGTATGAGTAGAAGCTCATCAATCTTTTATTAGAGGGGAATGCTGAGGCAGTAAAACATCTTGCTCTTTGTTTGTGTGTGTAATGAACTGGTTCACTGTAATGTAGACGTTTGTCAACTGGTGAGTCAAGAGAGCTTATTGATTCTCACATATACCTTCAGGATTAACCATAGTGTCAATTTTTTAACATGGTCACCTTGTGTTTACCTTTTTGGTGGAAGGATATATATATTTTTTTATCATACTGCCCTCCTTACAGTTTGTAACCCACTACTTCCCTAGTCATGCAACTTGAGGTCAGGAATGTAATAGTAGGAAATATATTTGCATTTATCAAATTTGCAGCCTTATCCCTGCTTAGAGCCAGAAATGCGTCAAATATACCACAACCACGACACCAGTATCCAAGATTTTGACTGCATCCCATGTTGCATGCTGCTGCACTGTTGTAATATTTTTGCCATTCTGCAGGAGTCATGAGGCAAGCCTTGTTTTTTTGCTACGCCTTGGTAATTGAGTCCGTGTCCTTGCCGTTTACACTTTGTGGTTTCATGCATCTTGAATATCAGGATTATACCCGGATGAGGTGGTTTGAGACAACCACATGTTAAACAATTGTTAGTGTGTACATCTCCCAATGGCTCATATAACTCCCAAAAACACCAAACAATACTTAACTACCAAACTACTTTAAAAAAACCCCAAAATAAAACCAGTAAAAGCACAGTAAATGCAGTGTTTTATTGCCCTATGACCCATCTTAAGTCATCTCCTTTAAAACATTAAGTGCTGAATTTGGTGTCTTTCAGTCATGGTACTTAAGGAAATTAAAATTAATCAACTGTCTTATGGACTATTCACAGCAAATACATTTTACTTGAATAAATGAGTTAAATCTTAATGTAGCAGGACATTCACACTTTTTTGTCTAAACTCTCAAACTCGCTGTCCAGTTTTGTTTACTTTAATTTGAGTTCTCTTAATGTATCACAGAGATTTACCGAGTCTTTTTCACATAATCAACGTCTAAAACAGACATGAGTGAAGATTGGTTAGGGAATCTATAGTTTTTGTTTTTTGTGGGCAATAAACAGACTAAATGCACATAGAAACAACAAGAAAATGGTTACATTAAATCGTTGTGAGATATTCACTCCCCAGCCTTTCAGCTCCACCATATACACCGCTTAAAAATTAGGGGATATTTTTATTTTTGGGTGTCCCCTAATTTTTGTATATTAACTTTCATCTTTATTTTTTTAATAGTCAGTATTGCTCGTCGTATACGTGCTTATGGTCTGCTGCAAGCAAGATGAGGTATTCTGCCTGACAACCGAGTTCTGATTGGTTGACCTGATTCAGGTTAAAAATAATCTACAGCATTGCACCGTCAGTTTCGGACTCTGTATGAAGGATAGCATTAATATACCATTGAAATGTAAATTCATGTTTTAAACATGAATAATGTCATTAACATTAATGAGGGCACAACATTTTTCATATCTCAATCTGTCAGAAAGACCGGTATTAGTTTTGATGTTCTATGTGTTGTCCAACTTAACCAGGCTCGCTTTCGGATCCTTCAAACATCGCTGGTCTGGCTCATTTCTGCGAGCACATGCTGTTTCTGGGCACTCAGAAGTATCCCAAAGAGAACGAGTACAGTCAGTTCCTGAGTGAGCATGCAGGGAGTTCCAACGCCTTCACCAGCGGAGAGCACACAAACTACTACTTTGATGTGTCTCATGAGCACCTGCAAGGAGCACTGGATAGGTGAGTGGGAGAATGAGGGGGAAAATGTTCTGGCCATAACAATGTGATGCGAGCCTTGTGTTTATCTTTTTATCTTCTCTGAATCTTGTTTACTTGTAGCACACTGTGTAGATACATTTTGGGAATATGCAGTATAATACGGTAGTATTGAGTGTATTACAATAATAATGTGCGTGCGAGAGTGCGTGTGATAAAGGTTGATATTAAAGACCATGCTGCAAACAGTGTTTCCAGGGACCCCAGGTGTTGAGCTGTTGCTTTGTGAATAGAGATTAGTAATCAGGTGCAACCCGAAAGTGGAGATTCATTCATTGGGGAAAAATGTTGCTGTTTTGTTTAGGCTGAAGAATAGATACAGGAAACCAGTTTGTCCTATATTGCTTTTTATGATGAATCTAAACTTTGAACTCTATATTAAACATGTTATTTTGCAATACACAGTCGTTCACTTGGAGTAAGTAGCTGGCAGACATTTGAACTCTCGTATGGCAATGCATTTGCTTCTGCTGTGCAAAAATGTGTTTTGTAGAAATCAAAGAGCTCCACAGTCTAGACCATCAGGTTTTTTTTCTATCCCCACATGTCCACTTGCCACATGCAACTAATAGACTTGCCATGCTCAGCTGTCTGGGTGCCACTCCTTCAATAACGTATGCTGTTTACATGGCAATTGTTCTGTATGAATCGTTCAAGAGCTTTGCATTTGAAAGCTTGGAAAATGTGTGGTTACCTTAATTTGCATGTATTCTATCTGTGTGATTGGGCTCTGTGTAATGCCTTAGTTATGTCACAATACTAAGAATTTAACCTTTAATGCAATACTTGCAATATTGAAATCAATATAATTTTGGATACCTAAGACAGATACTGTGCTTAATCTGTGCTTAAGCTCTTATTTTTTTAGATTAACATATCCAAATGTACGATCCCACAGTAGCAAAACTTAGGACTTTGTGAAGAATGCATCTAAAATATTGTTTCTTGCATGTACTTTGACTTTTAATTGCAGACAGTATGAGCTAAGTATTTCCACACTGTCCCAACTTTGTCTGATTTGGGGTTCAAATGTTCAAAACGTACTATAATAATACTACACTGCTCACAAAAATTATGGGATATTCCATTTCACTTTGAAATATCCCTTAATTTTTGTGAGCAGTATACACTCGATTCCGGTTAATTGGACCACATCGGGACGCGAAGCACACATCATGCGAAGCATAATACTATAAAAAAACAAGTTCTAACTAAATTCCAGTCAACGTTTGAAAAACTTATCCAGTGTGATTTGACGCGCTTTTGCAGTGGCGATTTGTGGCTTCTTTTTGTAGTAAATGGAAATGTTAGGCAAAGACCTCTAGGTGCCAGTAGAGAAACTCTGGAGTTTTCGGGTAGTGATGACAGAGAATAAGAGTTTCTTTGGTAACCACGGATATTACATATTTCTTATTCACTGTCACGTTCTTTGGTCCGATTAAGCGGAATTTTGGTCCAAATAAGCGAATAAAATTTCACGTATTTAATAGGATTTGATTAGGTACTTTAGGGTTTGGTCCGAATAAGTGGCTGGTCCTATTAACCGGTGGTCCAATTAATCAGAATCGACTGTATATCTAATCCAATGGTGGCCTAAGACTTTTGCACAGCACTGTACATGTGTGATCTGTGCTCTGAATATGAAAAGCAGGGTTAAAAGAAGCAAAAATGACCATAAAATTGACGTTATAATACAGTCTTAGGCAAACTCTGGACACCACTGGTCAAATTACATGCTCAGTAAGAATTAACACAGATTCTCCAAGGGGCAGCCGTTTTATTTTAGCTTCTTACCGGTAGTCATTGTTCTTTCCATTTTGAGCATCAGCTTAAAATCCAACTGATCCGACGTTCAGACAGTTTACATACGACTCCATCAACAGATTGTCCCACGTTCTTCAATACAAGGTAACTTGTCTAAATCTTGTGAAGAAAAGTCCCCGAATTTACAATTCGGTTTCAAAATGTAATTACAAATTAGGATAATGTTTTATTAGGAACATGTTGTGGACATGCTGGTACCTTAACCACCAGCAATTGCAGACTTTGGACAATGGGCTGCAATAGAAATGAAATTCCAATTTAAAGAATGAAGCAAATACAGACTGCCTAGGGTGAGAATGAACGACAGATCCTGTATTAAGATGTTATTCGTTAATAATTAAACTGTCACAAGAGACAGGCATTGTGTGTTCCTTGCCAAAATAATGATGAGCGAACAGTTCCCTTGTTGATTACCTTTTCAAACAAGCACCAAATGTTCCAGCTTACAGAGTTCATTTGAACAGTGAGAGAGGTGTCACCCACTGACTGGAGCTTACTGCACAGGCAATGGCTGCCTTCCTCTAATGCTTCATTCATTTCTTCTAATCCTTAGCCTATTTCAGAAACATAGTCAACATTTTTGGCTTTGTTCTTCACTAAGGAGGCAAGCCTATTTAAAAAGACCAGCATAGGCATTTTTATGGATCATTTTTGTTTTCTTTTTTCTGGATGATAATTAAATCATATTAAGTCACTGACTGGTCAAGTCTGCTGTCTTCTCCAGTGTTCATAGACTCCCTCAGCTCTGATTTCATCCTCAAGTGGCTGGTCTTAATAACACTCCAGTTGAATGTGATTGGTGAGCGTTACCCTTGTCTCAATGGAGGACCGAGTGCTGTGGTTTGAAAAACAGCACCAGTCCCCCTCTGTTCCCATTGGCAACATCTGGACAGCACATGCTCAGTGCAAGCCCTAAGGAAGTATAGACAAGAATGGGACAAACCCAGCAATCTTTTCATCTTCCTTACTTTGCTCTCTCATCTCACATTCACATGTTTTCTTGCTAAACTCTTTGTGGTATAGAGACAGAGACAGAAGAGCAGTGCAGTGTGTGGTTTGGAGATAACAGCTCCCCGTCCCTTCAGAACAAAGTACGATTTGAAATAATGCTTAAATGTCTTTAATGTTACTCAGGAGAGCAGCGGAAAAAGTTCAGTGCTACAGTCTTGCTCCCTGGGATGCTGTCCTGAATGCTCCCTGATTTCTGCCCTCCTTTTTCCTTGACCTATTAACCACTTAAACTTTCTCTGATTAGAAGATGCTCTGAAAGCTACAGACGCATTTATAGATGTATTTCATGGGGCAGCTCGGTGGGTAGCACCCAGGGTGGAGCAGCCTGGGATCTTTCTGTGTGGGGTCTGCATGCCCTCCCTGTGTCTGTGTGGGTTTTTCTCTGGGTACTCCGGTCTCATCCCGCAGTCCAAAGACATGAGTGTTAGGTTGACTGGTGTCTTTAAAGTGGCACTTAGTGTGCGTGACTGTGTGTGTGTGTGTGTGTGTGCCCCTACGATGGATTGGTGCCTTGTCTAGGGTTGTTCCTGCCCTTGAGCCCAGAGTTGCCTGGTGGCCACCGGCTGGCCCGCGACCCCTTGTGGATTAAGCAGAAGATTATAGATGGATGGATATGTATTTCATTTTGAAATGTCTCCCAAGTTTTGTGATATAGATAATTGTGATAAGATAATTACTCACATTTACATTCACATGTACCACATTAGCTAAATCCTGACTTACGACTGAGCTGAGTGGTTATGGGACAAGGGATTTAAGAACAACATTAAAATTGGTAGTATAAAGACCTGTGTTCTAGTGAGAGATCGTATTGTTGTACAATTATCCAAAAACCTTATGGTGATCTTCCAGTTTTATTTATGACTCTATTGCATTGGAATAAAAATCCCATTGCAAATTTTACAACCCCTTCTGCTAATCAGTATCAGAAACAGCATAGTTTTCTCATGATCAGTGTTTATCTATACAGATATTCATGACTTCTTCCAGCACTCGATATGAAAGCTGAATCCTCAGGGTTTATTTCAGTTTGCTGAATCGCTGTCCAGCAGCCTTTGATCTTCTCATGTCCTTCTGTCTATTTATAAACCCCAAACATCTCCCCTAACCCAATCCGGCATGCCCCTTATTAACACCAAGCAACCGAATCCCCAGTCGAAGCCTGCCAGCACTGGGCATTCCTTTTATATTGGCCCCAGCCCCCTGCTCTGCTCTCTGTCATGTTTGTATACAGGCAGTCACATGGTCTTGGCTGCAATATTGTGGTCAGTGGCATAGTCTCGTCACTGCAGGCTGTTTAAAAGGTGTGATTACGGGCTCCGCATGTGTTGCAGGATTCTTGGCATGTCACAAGCTTTTAACGACGTCCAAAACATGGCGCTGTCACCCTCCCTGTCTAAGCAGACACTCCTGTCTATCATGCTCTTATATCAGGTTGTCGGAGCCAACTTTGGAAGAGTTTATATTATGAATTCACAATGACATAGTGGATGGACATTGTAAGGGTTTGACGAGACCCTTAAGGCCTCATCATCACGACTGTTTGTCTCTCAACAGAAGATCTGATAGGGCTGTGCTTATTAATGAGCAGGTTCTTTGAGCTGATCTATAACCCTGTGATCTGGAACAGCTGTGCGTTCGATTGCGTTGTTTCATGTAATGCGGCTGATGATTTTACCAGAATTCCAGAGTGTAAAATCTTATGTGCATATCACATCCACTTAAAGATGTGTGACCACGAGTGGACACGCGGTATGCATGTGATTTATAGCGATGACCAGGTCCTGAAAGAGTGCTTTCATTTAATGAGGTAATTACACACTAGGACAGGGAAGCAGCCGGGACCTGATTTATACATGCTGGCTGTGCTGCACTGTCAAACACACTAGAGCAAGGACAGCTGCAGCCTCGGCACCCTACGCCCCTTCTAAACACACATCCCTCCTGCTTCACCACCTTCAGGCTCTGCTTTTTACCTCTCTCTCTCTCTCTCTCTCTTGGGTGTCCCCATTTCCACACCGTTTCACTCCCATCCTGGTTTTGCTGAGGGAAAAGGTTTCAGGATCAACAAGGACAGAGCTTAAATTAAAATTGATCGGTCGTTTGCAGGCTCGATCATATCACCTTTCTTTTCACTTCACCAGCTTGATGTACTGCTGGCTTCGCTCACGCACCTTGCCTAGTACTGGCTTCGATCTAGATTTGATCACCTGTTAGCTTATTAAATCTGAACTGCATCTGAAATAGCGCTGGAAAAAGAAAAAGCATTTGCACATGGATAATGCAGTATAAAAATCAGCACGAGCCTGAGAATAAAGTGCTGGCATGCACTTTCTACCAGCAGTATTACTGGTTTAGTTGCTCAGTCCAACAATGTATCATACATAATGTCACTATATATAAGTGCTCCTGATTTATGATCTGACTACGTTCTGACAAATCCATACTAAGTTCAATATGCCGCAAACAGAGTAGGTTATTATCTACAGTCAAAAGTCCAAAAATTACATATCTGAATACCCCAGAAATAATATGTGAGTGGGCCTATCGTTTGGGCTACTTATGGATCATGGCCACCAACTTGAAAGCCACCATATTGGATCATTTTTCAATGGGAAAGCTGTCTTGTAGCATATCAAAGAAGACTAGAATTGTCTTAGAAATCGATTGCCGCAATCAAAAGTTATCAACACAGAAATTCTGATGTCTGGGGAACACAGCTGCCGTATTATGGCAACAAACTTGGCAACAAACCACACCCAGAAATACCACCACTACTGTATCCATCATAGCCAAATTCAAAGAAACCGGGACTGTGAGAGAAGTAGTGTAGTGGTCGTCCAAAAACCGCTACCGACAAAGAAACCTTTGTGGAAATGTCTTTTGACTCAACCTGTACTGTATATATAATTCCATAGCTTACCTTCAACATCTGGGTTTCCCAGATTAATCACTTCAGAATCAAAATCAGAATCAGTCGAAATCGGAATGGTAGAGTGCTGTGAGTTCGTATCCTGCCTCTGGCAAGGTGAGGTTTGTGTAGCGTTTTGAAGTTGTGTTCAGTTTCCTGGAGCTGTTTAGTTCAGTTTTTATGTTTCACCAAAGACTCGAAAGGTACTGCAGTTTGCTTCCACATTCCAAATGTATGTGTTGAACTGGCACCCAGTCCAGGAATGTGCTGCTGTTAAGGCCCCTGAGTTGAATTAGGTGTGTATGCTTAAGTAAGTGAGTGTGAGTGTGGGTGCTTGTTGGATGATTGTCATTCATTGGCAATTTTAAATTAAGCATAGTTTCAAAGTCCTGATAAAAGCATGTATGTAGTTTCTGGCAATCAACCGGCTTGACGGCTGAATGCTTCAGTGCACAGCAAATAAGCAGGCAGAGCATCCAAGCTGTCCAGAAACACACACATATATAAACCAAAACAATGCTTTGTGAGACCTTTTTAATCATGCTCTCTTCTTTGGCATCTGTTCACTCTACATCCTAGCAGTGACAACAGCAGCCACAGCAGGCTTCCTCTCCAGCCCATTTCATTGATGGCTCTCGCTGAGAAACTCATCTGAGAACTGCACTGCAGAATCGAGCTAAAAACAGAGGCTGACAAACAAACTGGAAAGAGAAGCAGAAAAGAGCAAAATGTTTGAGATTAAGGAGGCTGCTTGAAAAAAGTGGAAGCGGTAGAGATAAACACGGAGACAGTGACACACACGAGGAGATGAGATTTAAGACGGCAGGGAATTGAAGATGAGGGAAATCCTACTGTGAAAATGAAGCAGCTCTAAGTAGGTTCTTGCTAAAGCTGCATTCTGAAGAGGGACTCGTTTCACAGTCTCATCCACAAGCGAGCACTGGTGGAAAGGGATTAAAGAGAGTGGAGGAAGAGTGACAGCCACAGAGGCTCAGTGAGACAGGGAGGCAGTTTTTCAATCGCTGCCACTGTATTTCAGCAGAGCAGCCTCTTGATTAGCATTCTAACCTCTTCTTTGCCTTTATAGGAAGTATCAACCGGACGGGGGCAGTCCCTACATTTCTTCGGACCCCCACTGTGATCCAGCCTCATCTGGACATGAAGCCCTTCTTGCAGTTCCCCATGGAGACACCCCCACCCCACAGTGTTGGGCTATTCCACAATTTTAACACAGTGAGTACAGGCACCGTTATCTTTCCCCTGAGGTTCTTTTAGAATGTCTTTTGGAACGCTTGAATATATACAGTATGGACGTGATCCACAGTGAAGCATAGTACCACCATCTGAAGTCTGGAATCTTTTTAAAGAAAAGAAACGGTGTGGCTTCTACGCTAAGGCATAGTCTAGAAGTTTTTTTTTTCTTTTCATGCTGCACTACAGTACTGTGCAAAAGTCTTAGGACACCATTACATAAGCTATACCAATGTTTTAGCAATAGTGTATTGACCATATATAATTACTTAAGAGTCTCTTTATTAAAATACTTATAGTACTACTTTACCTATACTGAAAAAGCAGCTTCTGTGGGTTACAGTGGCAAGTAATTAGTGTGAGCTCCCCTTACACTTGAACAATAGGAGCATCTGGCGGCTTCATCAGGATGCCAAGTTGACCCTTCCACAGTATGAATCAATTTTATAAGGAATATTTTTTTTAAGTAGCAGTCATTATACCATTGCTAAAACAACAAATGTAATGGTGGCCTGAAATTCTGCACAGTACCATATATACAGGGTGAGTCAAAAGTCACATGACACCTTTTCAGAAACAAAAGGGAAAATTACAAATCAGAATACCCCAACATGTATTGGGTTAAGGGGATTATCTTTTAGGCTATGTCCAGAACATGGACGCCATCTTGAAAGCCACCATATTGGGTCAAGGGTAGGTTTTTCCAATGGGAAGGTGATCATGTAGCATATCAAAGAATACTGGAAATGTCTTGTAAATCAATTGCTGCAATCAGATTTGAAATTTTGAACTTGTGGTTCAAAAGTTATCAACACAGCAATTCTGATGTCCGGGGAACACAGCTGCCGTATCATGGCAACAAACTTCAACAACCCACACCCAGAAACACCACCACCAAAAGGGAAGGTGATCATGTAGCGTATCAAAGAAAACCAGAATTGTCTCAAAAATCAACTGCCACAATCAGCTTTGCTCTTGCGCTTCAAAAGTTATTAACACAGAAAGTACAAAGTATCATAGCAACAGACTTCACCAACCGACACCCAGAAAGATCACCAATTTCACACAGCACTGTTACACCCCTGATTCAGATAACCTGGGACTGTGGACGACAAGAGACACATAGTGATCGTCTGAAGAACCGCTACAGACGAACAAACCTCAACAATGGTTTTGGCAGCCTTTGTGAAAAGCAAGCGATGTGTCCTGTGTTTTTTGACCCTGTATAAACCACTACCTGCAACTTCTTAAAATGTCTTGTGGGGCTTTTATTTGGCTGTCCTTGCTGATTCCTTGCCTTAGGCAATACATTATAATATGCTGGGATTTATGGCTAATCATTCTGGCCGTTTCTGTCATTCCCAGATCCTCCGCGTCTGCATGGCGAGTGGAGAAGCATGCCTTTGGTTATGTGTTGAAGGCAATTAGGATTTGCAATTATTAAGTTGGCTTGGGTGTTCGCTAGCACCTGTCATCAACGTGAAATATTTGTGCCTTTTGGCTGTGTTTGATAACGCAGAGACAGAGAGGAGAGGAGATTCAGTTTCTGTGCCAGATCATCCGATCAAAACCAAATGACTTTAAACTACCAATTTCCTTCCAAATCCCCTTAAAAGCCAAATGCTTTTTTAATGCTGTAATAATAGGAGCTGAGATGACTAGTACGTGCTGACTGTGTAACAGGTTTTTGATTTTTTTACTAAAACTGACTCACACGTGTGCACTATGGCAGTCTGAAACTTTGAAAAGAACCATAAATGCATGTCCTTAGTGCTAACTATGGTGATGTTAAGGGAGAAAGTGCCTGCTGACCAGCAGATGGAGGTGTTGGAGTGGCTAGAAGGACGGAACGACCTCTCTCTTCGTCTAGGACATTGCTGAAGGAACACTGCAGTATTTGTGTCATTACGGAATGAAATTAACAACAACTCAGTTATGCAGGTCATAAGTACCAGATGTATTAACTAGAAAGCTGGATGTTCACTCTAAGATTGTCTGCTTGTCTGTACTCAGTCTGTGACACGAATAAAAGGAGTTTGTATGCAGTGATGTGAAACTAAAGGGGCTGCATTTTATTCTTTAGCTCCACATTTAAAGTAGTGGGAAAATAGCATTGTTGGGCCTCAGGAAACAGACCCAGGCCTGGGCGCACTGAAACTCATTTGGCAAGTGCGTGCATTTACATTCACTTAATAATGCAGCAGGTGACAATCTAACCCTAACCCTAATTGTAGAACTACAAAATGTATGTTATACTGAAAAAAAGTTCTTAGTCATTCTGCATTTTTCAGTGTATATTATTTATTATAGTGGAAATTTAAGTTTTTTTAAATTTCTACAATTACAGGCTGTAGTTCATCTGTGTGATGCTAATTCACTACATTAGTTACAGATAAGCAGGGATTCTGTATCTAAGTATGAATTTACATAATACGTCATAATATCAAATTATGTTTATGGTCATTGAAAGCGTATATAATAAGAATCATTCAGGAATTTTTACAAATGCATGTTTTTATTGGCATGTAATCAGTGGTGTCGGGTAGCAGAGTGCCAGTTCACTTGCCCAGAACCATAGTGGCCATGATGACTCCTTACAGTCCCGAAAACCTGGGTTTGAGTTTCAGCCTGGCTGCTGCCTGTGTGGACTTTGCATATTCCCTGGGAGTCCCACTGGTGACTCCAGTTTCCTACCATGTGCCTGGAGAGTGTGTATGTTCTGTGATAGACTGATGCCTTATCCAGGGTCACCACTCTGTACTGTCAGACAGTCCCCACAACCCCTGCTTCCCTAAACTGAGCTAATTAAAAGAACTACGTACTTGTATGACCTTGTAATAATTGTCACAGATATACAAACACGATTTCTATTAGTCCCATGATGCTCCAGCTAGAGCAATACAGTCACAATGTTTAGTTTATGTTCCTTGCCTGGCTTGTAGTCAGGGGAAGGAATGTGTAAACAGTTCAAGAGAGAAGATTTCTGAATTTGATGGAACACAACAATGAAAAGAAACAGCATGCTTTCAAGACATTCCTAGTGGCCTAACTGTTACACGAGTCAAATGAGTAATGCTGACACAAAACTAAATCACTCTGCTGGAGGTCTTTAGCCTGAGCTCACACTAAACTCCACAGTGCAGGAACCTTTAGCGAACCATTGAAATGTCTGCACATGATTTAGATCGCTGAATATGATACATGCTAGGTTTTTGTCCAAGTTAACAACATTTTCCAAATCAATCTACATCTGTTTAAAACAGATCAATTCTCGGGTATTTTAGGGACATGTGACAGCTGTGTGCTGGATTCGTGCAGAGCTTCAATGCTTGCTGTCTCATCTGCATGTCTGAGTGGATGTGCCCATAGGTGGTGACATGCCTCCATAATTTATAGCAGCTGGCTATAATGTGGGCACTACAGAGTCAGGAGTTCAAGTTGTTGGACCAGGAAGGTTGTGTGTCGACTGGTTGCCGTTCACTTGATCTATTTTATTACAAGTTCTTCAAGGTGGACAGATTTTGTAATAGGGTTCTGTAGCCCTGCCTAGGCATTTTAGCCAAAGATGGGGGTCATCTCAAGTCAATGAGCATTAATGTAACACTCCAAATCTACTTTAACTGTGTAAATGACTTACAATGGATACAGGTTTTTTTTTTTTCCTGAAAACATCCTAAACCCCCTAAAACTGTAGATTTCTTCTAATTGGAGTTGATTGGAGAGTTGATTAGAGCTGATTGGACAGGAGGGAATAATTTGTTTGTGTGTAATCACCATAGTCATGTGGGACTGAGCTCTTCTTTTCTTCCACATTAATGTGAGCAATCAGAACTTAAATTGTTCCAGCCTTGGAGCAAATTCAGTGAGACCTTTTTCAAATGTATTCTTATTCTTAGGAGGTAAACAGGAAAGCTCTTTCACTTACAATGTTTATGCCTACAGTAGAGGCGTAAAGTCTGACACGACCAGTGGAAATGCATTTTTTTCTGATTTAAATAAAACGTTTTTCATTACAAATCATATAATCACCATAACAAGTTCACAAACTGACACATCAACTTCCTATTTGGCACTACTGACAAGCAGTGATGCACATTTATGAAATTAAACATAAACAAGTTCTAGGTGCTAATTCAGTCGGTACTAATACTAGTCCATGGTACATAAGGTCAGTTTTCCTAGTATGATGTCATATCCTTTAAAACATTTTGTACAGAAGCAATACATTGAACAATACACCAAACCTTTTGTAAAGCACGGTGGTGGCAACGTTGTGCCATGAGACACATGTGTCATGAATTCAAATCTCTGGCTTCCTGCTAAGACAGCTAAAGATGAACAGATGAGCCAAAAGTCTGAGCTCACTGGTGAAAATTCTTTTTTATGCATGTGGTTGTTTGATTATAGTTCTGCTCACTAAAATTCATTCATTCACTATTTTCTGCTCAATCCACACGAGGTCGCGGGTCAGGCAAAGGCAGGAGCAACCCTAGATGGGGCTCCATTCCATCGTAGGGCACACACAGACAGTCATGCACACAATCACATGCTAAGGGCCACTTTAGGGACACCAATTAACACCAATAAACCCACACAGACATATAGACCCCACAAAGAAAGGACCCAGGCTGCTTCACCCTGGGATTGAACCCGGGACTTTCTCACTGTGAGGCAGTGATGCTACCCACCGAGCCCCCGTCCTGCCCTGCTCACAAAAATGAGTATAATGAAATAATGGCTGATGAAATGTCCCCTAATTTTTTTTTATTAATTTTTAATTTGGTAATTAAATTTTATTAAATTGGAAATTGAAATAATGTTTATGTAACTTTTAATTAAGGCCAGCTTTCCTTTATCATATCATATTACATCTTTCGTAGCAGTGTTGAGCTGTTATGAGATTATAATTACATTTCATAAGTAGAATTGTGACAGTGGGAAATACGTTACAGGGATTTTGTTCTTATATAAATACTGACTTTATCAGCATTAACTCAGGGCTAAACTTAAACTTTAAAAAAAGCAGCTAATGGCAAACTAAAAGGTGACCACAGCATGGTTGGCTAATACATAAATCACTGTCCTCTGAGAGACAGAACAGCAACTTTTTCACTATAGAACATGCGACTCCAGTCAGCAAAATTACAGTCAAATGAAGAGTATGTAATCTCAAAGGACATGGACCAGTTTTTAATCCACTTTTAGGAGGGTAAACTATTCAAAATGAATGGTATAGGGTAAGACATACAAACATCTCAGGGTAAAGGATTGGACAAAAAGTTCCATTAAATGGTGAATCTAAGGGTAAAATAGATGGCAGTAACAGATAGACTTATAACAGGAGGAAAACAGAAGAGAATTTGATTCCACAGTGTATGAAACCATCAGCGAAGGAATAATGGTCGAAATATTTAAGCCACAAACAATGTTGGCTTGTATGGCAGGGTGTCAAGAAAGTAGCAACGTTGAGTTATGTTATGGGACAAAGTCTGTTATGGTCAGATCAAACCTTTTAGCCTGAAGCAATACATTTGGCAAAAAACAAACACCATTTAAAATATACCATACCTACTACAAAGCATGGGGGTGACACTACAGCTTCCTGCTAGACAGCTGAAGATAAAGACAAGGCCAAGAAACCCAACAATGTAGTAACTTAAGGTTAAGAAAGGGTATTCCTTGGCCAAATCAGAACTCTGACCTAAATCTGGATGAAAATCTGTGGTTGGACTTGATGAACACAAAAATTACCTATGAAGACAGAATTTGACCAAACCTGAGCAGTTCTGCAGGGAGGCATGTGGGTTAATTATACAGTATGTCCCTACTTGTTGTTCCGGCTCGGCGTCGCTCTGATTGTCTTCAACAGCGGAGGCAGGTCCCACCAGAGTGCAAGAACTCCCTCCATCGGTTGGACATCAGGAGATGATGTGCCGCCAAGGACCTCCCACTAGGGACTCATTTTATAATCTATTTTGTTTTATAATTTAGTTCATTTAAAAATTTTGTTCTATTACTAATTTAAATTTTACTATTAATTTGTTATTTATTTATTGACCTGGTTTTGCTGTAATTTAATATACTTTGGTGTTTATTTAGTTAGCATCTAGGCCACCCATGGAGGATGGGTCCCCTGTTGAGTCTTGGTCCTCCC
>JAVSBV010000097.1:2255409-2268107 GCA_033117975.1 Parotocinclus spilosoma
TTGGAGAAAGTTGGAGATGAACATTAGAAGGTTTTGGAGAAAGTTGGAGATGAACATTAGAAGGTTTTGGAGAAAGTAGGAGATGAACATTAGAAGGTTTTGGAGAAAGTGGGAGATGAACATTAGAAGGTTTTGGAGAAAGTTGGACATGAACTTTAGAAGGTTTTACAGAGGGTGGGAGATGAACACCCTCATGGCCACAGACCTTTCGGACTACATTACCCAGCATCCTTTGCTCTTTCCACATCATCCCTGCATGGTTACTTTCCCTCCTGATTGAGTTCAGCTGTTTGGTTCGTGTCTGGTGTGTTTGGACTGCTTTGGGATTCTGTAGTTCCAGGTCTTAGTTTCATTATTACACTCAGTTCTCGAGTGTGTGTGTTTTTTTCAGTTGTTTAATAAAGCTCTGCTCTGTACACACACACACACACACTTTTGCTGATGCTGTTCCCTTTACTGGAGCTGCTTCATGCAGACCACAGCTCTTCAGACAGGAAACACACTCGTATGTGGCTTTGTACTCTGACACGGTGCTTCCTCTGAGCTCTGAGCTGTGTGTAGGGTTAACTCTTTCTCAGCGTAATCAGAACCGTTATTCAGAATTTAGCTTCGGCTTCACTTCCTTTTCCTAATTTCCTGTTTTTGTAACCCTGCTGTCACTGATTTAACCTCAGCTTCCCTCACAACTGCCCTGAATGAGCAAACCTAGAGCTAAAGAGTGCGTGCGCGTGTGCGTGTGCGTGTCTCTGTCTCTGTCTGTGTCTGTCTGTGTCTATCTGTCTCTGTCTGTCTCTCTGTCTCTGTCTGTGGTCTCTGTCTGTGTTTGTCTGTGTGTTTGTCTCACTGTCTCTCTGTGTCTGTGTGTCTCTCTGTGTCTGTTTGTCTGTGTCTGTGTGTGTGTTTGTGTCTGTTTGTCTGTGTCTGTGTGTGTGTTTGTGTCTGTCTGTCTGCTTGTCTGTGTCTGTCTGTCTGCTTGTCTGTGTCTGTCTGTCTGCTTGTCTGTGTCTGTCTGTCTGCTTGTCTGTGTGTGTCTGTGTCTGTCTGCTTGTCTGTGTGTGTCTGTGTCTGTCTGTCTGTGTGTCTGTCTGTCTGTGTGTCTGTCTGTCTGTGTGTCTGTCTGTCTGTGTCTCTGTCTGTCTGTGTCTCTGTCTGTCTGTGTCTCTGTCTGTCTGTGTCTCTGTCTGTCTGTGTCTGTGTGTGTGTCTCTTTAGTGGAACTGGCTATGATTATGGACAGGTTATATGGAGGTGTGTGCTATGCTGGTATCGATACTGATCCTGAGCTTAAGTACCCCAAGGGGGCGGGTCGAGTGGCTTTCTCCAATCAACAGAGCTACATCGCTGCCATCAGCGCTCGATTTGTTCAGCTGCAGCACAACGACATTGACAAACGAGTAAGTACATTTTGTACCAGAGTAAGATTTATAACTGTATTTATTATTACAATAAACTTTTATTTATTTGTTATTTATTTTTGATAGATTCTTTCTGGGGTTTTCATTAAATTAGTATTTATGAATTGGCATGACATTATAGATGATCAAAACTAGGGCTGCTAAGATTAACGAGATAACAGTTTAACATGATGTGATCGTAGTTGCATTTTTACTGACAAACTTAAATATAAAATCTTTGTAATTTAACATATTGGACAATAAATATAGATTTTTATACACCTTTATATAGTTCTTCTCACATCACCCTCAGTATATTTTCTAATTCCAGCGGAAAGCAGGACATGTAATCTGCTTAACCATCGAGCTTCTGGAAGACTGTCAACCATTTAAAATCACTCACACACCGTCTGACTAAATATAGACTCTTGTTTTTTTTCCTAGTATACATATGCAGTGGAACCATTAACTATTTTTGGCATGTTGTCCTGTAGGGCAAAGCTGAGGGTAAGCAGGCTGAGACTGGCAGTCTGCCTGGATGGTTGAATTGTCGTGTGTGTGCATGTGCGTGTGTGCGTGCGCGCATCTGGGGTAGTCAATAGCACACTGGATTTCACACACTTCTACACCGTGATTCCCACTGTGCAATTCTACCATCACCTTATTATCTGGCAGTTGCCGTTTTATTCTTTCAATTACTAATTTGTATAGCTCAGTGAGATTGCATAGGATTTTATAAACCTAAGTGTTAATTACTTAATTATTATTTTTAAGCTTCTGTGTTTTACCTCAATTATTTATTTATTTGTATGACTTACATTTTGCATCTTGGCCACCCAGGGAGGATGGGTCCAATTTTGATCATCACATTTAGGGAGTTTCCCCTGCCATTGTTGCCCTGTTTTTATGTATTGGAACCTAGACAGTTTGCAAAACTGATCTGACAATTTCTATTGTAAATAGAGTTCTATAAATAATTGACTTATGTTTTTGGTTTTACAATTCACATCAACCATCAATATCGGGCAACACTTGACACTCTCGTCCTAGGCTTGCTTAACTTGGGATTGGCCTTTTAAGATAATATAATAATGTAAAGCTGCTTTGAGACAATTATAAAAAGTGCTATATAAATAAATTTGAATTGAAAGTGATTTGAACAGGTGGTATAATTGGTCATTCATAATAATAACATCATAAAATTTTAAATATCACATTTAATTTATTTAATAATGTATTAAAGTTAAAAACAAACGTGTGGTTACTGACATGACCACCATTTTTCTTCCATTACCAAGCCCCCATAACTCCCGACACATCACTCCCTATGCACTCCCGATTTCCTCATTTAGCATTGGAAGTATTGTACTGTCTAACACTTCCCCGGGGAAAAATACATAAAAAAATGTAAAATTCCAATTCAAATCATAAACTTAGAAAAATCTTTAAGTGTCTACTTGCATTGCATATGTGGCATATATAATACAGTCTGATTATGTTATGATTAAGATATACATTTAGCATACAAAGAATTGATTTTTATTTTCTCAGATCTACATATTTCTAACTACAAAGCTAATTAGGGGATATATAAAAAATATTTTAAGAGGATCCCACAAGAGCTGCTGGACAATCTAATCCTGTCCATGCCCCATCACTGTCAGTGGGTTTTGCCAGTCTTGGGTGACCATACACTCTACTGACCAGTAAATGTGTGGCACTCTCGCCCAGTCTGACATGCCTTTGTTTACCCCCATTAATATATCACTTGCTACTCAATCACGATAATTGAGTTTTCATCATATTTGCGATAACTAACAACTTTCTTTGACTTTTAATTTTGCTTTTGTGTAATAACATTAAAATCAAATGCTTCTTCTTTAAATCACTTCATATTCATTTTGAAATATCACCTAATATTTTTGAGTAGTGTGCATACGAGTTAGGCTACAGAAAGCGGTACCCTTTTTGTCATTATTGTGCAACTGAGAGATGAAAAATCTCCCAGAATTGCTGGAGAACTGGAAAAGACTTGCATCTCCTAACCATGTTTCATATGCAGAAACTCAACAAATATTAACCAGCTGAATTCATAACGTGTCGTATCTGTCTGTAGGTGGAGGTTAAGCCGTATGTGCTGGACGATCAGATGTGTGACGAGTGCCAGGGGGCACGCTGTGGGGGGAAATTTGCCCCGTTCTTCTGTGCCAACGTCACGTGTCTGCAGTACTACTGCGAGTACTGCTGGGCTAGCATCCACTCGCGTGCCGGCCGCGAGTTCCACAAACCTCTGGTAAAGGAGGGAGGAGACCGACCACGCCATGTCTCCTTCCGCTGGAGCTGATGGAGGAACCACTCCTCCACCCCTTTACTCCCATCCCACCCTCCTCCAACTAATTAACCACCACCACCATCATGACTACAGCCCAACATAACCCGGGTCGTCTTTTGTCTTTACTTTTTAGAAAAAAAATCACAGCTCTTAATATCTCTGGCCATTATACTCAACTAATGAACATTCAGACGAATAAGAATTTGAGTCCTGCTCAGAAATTTGCACTTTGGCAAACGTACAACACACGCGCACACTCACACACTTGATGTTATCTAGGTCATGAGAATACTGTTTGGTTTTCTTTCACATAATTTCAGTGTTCCCTATAGGATAGCATTAAACTAGAATGAGACTGTGTACACATTTCTATATATATTTAAAAAAGAATCTATTTTTTTTTTTTTTTTTTTTATCTATCTATAAACACATAGATAATTCCTTTTGGAATTTTGTTGGTGAAAATAGCATGCACTTATTTTCAGAAACGGTGGATGATTGCCCCTGTTGAAAATGTGGGAGACAAAAAAATGACCAAAGGTGCAGAAAAATCTGATTTAAAAAAATGTAGCAAAATGCAGACATTATGAAATGGTTTAAAAAAAACAACAAAAAAAACAATAACCCTGCTCTCCATTTTGAAAATAGTACTGTTAATATGTTGTGCGCAATCAGACGTTTCCTGCTTACAATTTTAGGCCTTTATTTTTATTTTTTTTTTAAATAATGTTCTTTTTTAGTGTTATGTACATGTAATGCTGCAATAGCTTTTGCTGCTAAATCCGTGGTATATGAAACTATACCATAGTACTTTATTCAGGCTGGGCTGTGGTTGAGAAACTGTTAGGGCACCTGGTTGGGAGTTGGACAGGCAGGCAGGCAGGCAGGCTGGCTGGCATGAGAGAGAGTGGGCAGCTCGCTCTCAGAGGGGTGGCCGTTTGCCCCCGAACTGCATGTTTTATCCAAATCAGGTTGCTGCATGCAATAGAATTTTACGTCTCATGTCTATTGAACCTGGCCCACTTTGCACACCAGAGCAGGAAAGCAAACAGAGACACTGCAAGTGGAAAGCACATCTCCCTTAAGTCAGACTCGGGCCAACTTTTCTGTTTTTATCTCGATGATCATGTCTGACTGAGCATGACCAGAAGATTCTCAGTTAAGGCCTTAGATGTAGGATAGGTAGTCTTTAAACTAACTGTCTCTAATAGGTGAAGAACATTTTTTCGTTTCAGTGATTGTTAACGTGCAATTTTTTATAGACTATGTAGTTTTGAGTATATGCCTAGAACTGTGATTCGCTTTAACTGTTCTTGATGTCTAACAAGTCCTGTGAAACTTCATAACCAGTGTACACACACATACATGCATACATGCACTGTCTTCCCTCTCCCCATGTCCCTTATACATAAATATTCTCATACAACAACACACTTTTAATAGCTCTCACTCACACAGGATAAATGAAGATGACACTGAAAGTTCTCTGTATATCACGGACTCCCCAAACACACACACACACACACACACACACCAAAGAGTTGTTGAAGTCTACACTCAACCACCATCACACATTCATTATAACTAACACCACGTCGGGCCACGTAGCTCCAGCCTGACTCTTGAGGTGATTAGAAGAACACTGTCTGTTAACAAACAGTTCCTGTAGTTTCGTGCGTGTGTCTAGCATTCAGAAGAGGTCAGACCTTGTGACTGTGGGGCGTTGGTTTAACATTACCAGAACATTGTGTGCTCGCAGCATTTATATGAAACTATATACAGATTTTCCTGCAAAGCTTGAATCGAAACAACCTGCTAACAATGATGGTGGATCTTTTTTAAGTCAAACCGATTACGGTATGGGCGTGAGAGATTGGATGGGAGTTGAAGCAAGATATGGGTGCTCATATAAGACAGGGTGGGATTTCCACAGTTTCAGCACGGAGTTAATGGGTTCTCCGTGCAAATCATGTACGTCCCATCCCAGTTCCTTTTCTACGTAGTGATTTCAGAACAACCTGCAGCCCCGCGTCTCTGGTTTTTAGTCCTAAATCATCACCTTTAGGATGAAACAATTAAATTGTGCAAGCTAAACGGTGTAATAAGAGCTACTTTTTTACTGATGGAGAAAAACCCACTAATCAAGAATAGCAGCAAGGATCCCTATGGACGTGAATTGTTTGGGGGGGGGGGGGGGGGCTTGTGATATTTCCTTCCTTATTCAGAAGGGTTTTCTAGATCTGTTCCTTTTCTGTAATAGATGTTTGTTATGCACTACTCTTTGTATCAGTCAGCTATTTTTTTGAGAGCAGAGAGAGGGGAAAAAAATAGAAAATATGTGCTTTTCTGACTGATGTGATCTTTTGCAATACCTCAATTTTGAAATATAGTAGGAGAGAAATCAATATTTTCTAAGTAGGTTTATTCAAATAAAATATATACATATATATATATATTAATTTAAATTTGCAGAAAAATGATTTAACAGATGGGTAATTTTATTTTTTGTCATGTTTATTTGCTTTTATGTTTAATTTTATTTTTTGAAAAAAAAAATCTATTAAAAAAAAACAACTGAAGGAACTAGAGCTTTATAACTTTATTAATAGAGAAAGAGTTAGCTGAAGTAAAGAGCCTACCGTAACACAGTGTAACGTTTCAGATTCACCACCCTCAGTGTTAAAAATGCAAGTTTTTACAAAGCCCACTCCTATCAAAAAGATGATGATTAATTCAGCTGTTCATTAGGTGCTTAAACTGACATTAATACTTCCCTAGGTTTTGTATGTTTATAATCACATTTACTGACCAGTGATAGAAATCGTCGTGACTTTTTTTTTTTTTTTTTTTTAAACTGGAAACTTTTTTATGTTTCTTAAATGTACCCCTTTGTTTTGTAAATGCAAATTGCCCTAATTTGTTACCTTGACAAAGAAAAAAAAAGATATTCGAGGGTTCTTGATTCAGTGGAGAGAGACGAGAATGTTCTTTTTCAAAACAATTGCAAAGATACGACTAGTTTCAGCTGTAACTTGATTGAAAGCCCCCGAGAGTCATCAATGGCACGGTGGCCTTCTATTCACCTAAGACTTGAATTAGTAACATTTTTTAAGGCTATAACCTCGATTCTTTGTTGTAATGTGCAATACTGTTTGTACTGTTTGTAAAAAAAAAAAAAGAGAAAAAAGTGGAAAAAAGAAAAAAGAGGCATAAATCTTTATTGCAGATTTATTTTCATTGCAAGCATTGTGATTCACTAAAATCATTTTCTACTGTGTATTTACCTACTCTACACGCTAGTACCTTCCAGTGGTAATGTAGCCTTTGTACTGAAATTTTTTCATTATTTTTTAGAGATTTTTGCAAAAATGAAAGGAATTGACACATTTACATATTTGTTTATGTTTTTAATTTCATATTTCTTTACAGACTTATTTCTCATCCATTAATATTGGCTGTTTCTAGGGGGAGACTTTCATAGCTGGTCAATGTCGATAATATTATTTTGTATTTTTACTTGGAATAAATTAATTTTATGATGCTAATTCTTTAAGAAAGCTTTTCTTTTTGTTCATTTCATTTGATGAAGCTAAGAAACTTTGTAATGTTACTAAGTGTGTAGATCTTTTGAAATGCAAAGCTCTTGTGTTATTTAGCTGATGTTGCTTATGTTAGTGTGACAGTGATCTCAAGTATGGGGAGAGGAAATAAAAAAAAGAAAAGAAATAAATGGTTGGTATTGAAAAGTGATTGGCAATGTATTGACTGAACGGGCAATAAAAGGAAATGGCAGAAAGGAGCTGATATGAGGTGAATGTTCTCACACAATGGGAGCAGTATTTGAGGACTAGAATTGCTTCTAACACTTAAAACCCACTCACTGTGTACTGTAAATGCTGAAGAGAATGTCACAAATCCTATCTGGAAGCATTTCTTATACCATTTTACACTCACTGTAGAAACTTTTCCATCAGTAGCAGAACCAAAAACCACTGAAAGGACATGGAAGGCTGTGGAAGCGTATTGGTTGTGGGTTTTGCACTAGTGACTGGGGGCTGGATGCACCAACAGGTTTTAACTGCTAATATGACTTTGTACCCATTGCTCCACCCAAAGTTACATCAAAAAACTAAAGCTGTTCTTGGCTGTGCTGTTCTCGGCTGTGCTGTTCTCAGTGATTACTTCCACCCATAGCAGCAACACCTTATTTTCATTGGCTGAACACCTGTATGTGAATGTAGCATTACAATTGATTATCACTAGTTGGCTAGGCTGCACTCTCCAGGGGCATCGATACGTAGTGGCTAATTTAATCTGTCAAGTAAATTGCAGAATGTAGGGCACTGACCAGCCGTCAGAATGACATGCTTTAAGTCCCTTTGACCGGGCAGCATGGTGGGTAGCACCGCTGTGTGGAGTCTGCATGTCCTCCCCGTGCCTGCGTGGGTTTACTCCGGATACTCTGGTTTCCTCACACAGTCCAAAGACATGTGTGTTGGGTGAATCGGTGTCATTGACTTATGTATGCATGACTGGTCTTGGAATGAACTTGTGTATGGATCTAACCTTGTGCGTGTCGCTGGATGGCCGCTGATGCCGATAAGTGACGTTAAAGAAGCCAAATAAATACGTCCCTTTGCAAATGTTTTTATAAAGCAGAAAATGCTAAAGTAGGCACTAAAAAAGATTGTTTTAGTCCCAGATGTCTTCCCTACAATCAACTAGATACTGTGGTTAAACAGCCCATTTCTTTCCTGTCGGAATGAATGATTTGCATACTTTAATGAAACTTTAGTTCACAACCAGTTAGTGCAGCAATTTAAGTTTAATATATTTCAGTCATTTAGGATAAGCCCCGTTTGTGCAACCAGCCCCAATAGGTTGTGAATTCAAATCATAACTCTGCCACTGTTGGGCCCTTGAGCAGGATCAGACCCGTGGCTGCTTCAGGGTGTTAAATAACAGCCGCTCCTGCACTCAGAAGTCAACTAACTACAGTAAATAAAAGCTGGGGACTGTGGACACTGACGCAAATAGATAAAAAAAAAACCCCACATTCTGATTGTAGGTGCGCATGTGTGAATGCTGAGTTGTATTGTTAGGGAGCTTAGCAATGTAAGTGTAATATTTAAAGAGTGGTCAAGGATTGGAAGCAAAGCTTTCAACTGCAAATGCCTGGCATGAGCACAAGTAACACTTTGCCTAGATTTTCACAGTATGGATTTGGAAATGCTCCAGCTCTGGTGATGTGGTAATCCCTTCTGTGCCAAGGTCAAAACGAAAAAGAAAGTCCTCTCTAGCTTGCCTTTTTGTATCCGATTTGTTTGTGATCTCTTCCTAATCCTAAACTGGCATACTTAACCTTCCCGTATCATCCTCCTGGGAAAATGCGCTCATCTTAGTGAGAATGGCTTCTATTTTCATTCTCATTAGCACACTCCTTGTAATACAAATTAAACAGCTGGTAGGATATGAGAACGAGATGTGTGCTGATGCTGGTTTCACTCTGTGGATGTCTGTATATTTGGTGTATCACTAGAGTGATAGTTATTTATCCACCTGTGCTTCATGCTCATTCTCCGTGGGTGTTCTGTATGGCCCACTGTTGGAATCTCCAAAAATATACTACAAAAGATTGGTTTCTGTTTCTAATTTCTGTTTTCATTTATAACAACAGGTTCTGTCATAAAATGGTTTTGAGATTGTTAACTTGGACCTGTGCTTGTCTAATGTTGTAGTTACTGTGATTAAAAACAACAACAACAAAAAAAAAAACATGGAGGGCAATGCTGCTATTGCTTACGACCTGCTTTAAAGTTTGTAGTTTCAAACTTCATTTTTTTTCCCCATTTCTGTACTAATAAGCAAATCTTATTAAACATAGTTGTATGATCCTGTGACGTGGTCGTCTTTTGCATGGCCTTACTATTGTCGTAGCTTCTGTTGCATGCACTGCCTATTCTGCAGCACAGTTCTAATATTCGGCTTCTTCTGAATAATGAAATATGTTACATTAAAAAATTCCTTTATTTGATTTTTTAAAAATAAAATCTGTATTAATACATGCATGGTTTGTGAAACTTGGACCAAATTGAACTGTTTAAATGTATCCATACAGGACTGTACAGGCTCCTGGTTACCGTGTGTTTGAAAGATCTGTGGGTGATGAAATAAAAATGTCTAGTTATCAGAGAATAGCCATAAAGCAAATCCTTAAATCATGTACCCACAAAGTAAAGTTAGATATATTTTATTGAAATATAAAATGTAATGATTACCGCACACAGAACCGGCTAAAATTATTTTGTTTAATACTGAAAGTTATTTAGACAATTTCAAAACAAACTGTTTTAAATGCCCTCATAGTACAACTACAGAATACAGGCTTGCTCTGTATACACACTTTGGCCATGGAAAACGCCAAACCGGCAGCGGCTACATTTCACCCTAAACCATCGCTGAAATTCAAAATATAGTAAATTATATATAATGCTCACAAACTTTTTTGGGCAATTTAAAAATGAAAGGTAATTTGACCTTAAATAATTGAGCTTTTAATGTTATTTATTGTCATGAATTCAAACAGTGTATGAATTTTGAGTGTCATTAGCTGCACAGACAAATCTCCTTCTAAAATATTGGTATTGGTCCATTAATGATCCTAATGGATTGCAATTTTAAGCCCCCACCCCTTTTATTTAAAGTGCTTAAATAATTGCGCAGCTGTTTGTATTATTTAGAAAATCACACAGGCATGATTAGGCTGTGACTGAGAGAAAGCATTATTTGCATATTGGAATTAACTTTGTGAAGGGGTGAATGTCACGTATTACACGTTAAACTGCATTATTTAAAATGCCTCGGCTTTGGGTGATCATCCTCTAATGCTGTAACAACCTTCTCTATCAAGCCCTGCAATGGACTGGGTACTTGTTCACCTGCGCTTGTATTGAAAACAAACTTTTCAAAGGAACGTCCTGAACAAAACACCAAACCGTTGCTGAACATACCAAATACCGAGAGCAACTGCTATTTGCTTTGAGCAGGCTCTCACTACCTAATTTAGTTTGCTACAAATGGGGAAAGTAACATGCCTGAAACGTTTCTATATATCGAATTTAACCCAATCAACCAATATGAGCTATACAATGCCAGGTAATTGTCTAATTAAGGACCCCATATGGTACAATTGTGCAGCCTAATAAAGGCTTTAGTTAAATTACAATGACATGACGAATTGAGAAAGCTTATGTTTTACCTGCATTATCTGTCATTTCAAGCAGTTGTTTTATTTTTATTTTACAATAATCCTTATGCAAAAGATGCAAGTTTATCCATAGGTGCAAATGTGTCTAGGAATAAATCTCTGCAGTGGTGAGGTATAAACATCCAGGAACTGAGACAGCAATGACATCATACCGACTGCTTTACTGGACACTCCAGTGTCCCACTACAATTAAGGAACTAAAAAAAAGTCCATTATATCCTAAATTCCTGAGCAGAACCCCAGGACTCGTACAGGCACTACATTTCCCATTTCCCAATGCCGCAGCATGTTTTTGCTTTCAGCTCTTTCAATATGGAATATTGAAAAAAGACACGGTCACGCTTCAGATAAGGTAATGGCAGATCATAACTATATGTTTAGTTTATGCATTTTAAAATTTGGTGTACATTTATTCCTAATTTCTCATCCGTTGGCGAGTTTTGCCCATTTAAGTGGTAAATCACCTACTCTATTGTGTTTATTTTATTATTAATTTAAATGATTTACCTAATTTTGCTATAATTTAATATTTAAGTATTTAATTAAAATCTAGGCCACCCATGCAGGATGGGTCCCCTGTTAAGTATTGGGCCTCCCATGGTTTCGTCCTACCACTTTTAGGGAGTTTTTCCTTGCCACTGTCGCCCTAGGCTTACTCAACTTGGGCTTGACCTTTTAAGATAATGTAATATTGTAAAGCTGCTTTGAGACAATGCACCATTGTAAAAAGCGCTATATAAATAAAATTGAATTGAATATAGAAAGCACAAGACGCATCACAATCCTGCGCTCAATGGAGCGGAATCTCTTCCACAACAGGTATAGGACGCTGCACGTTTTCTTTCCAACCATGCAGGAGCTGCAAATGCTATCAATTGACCAAGCAAGTGGAATCGGATGTAGTTGCTGCTTGGCAGGCACGAAAACCTGCAGTCATACTGACCATATTGATGATGATTCTCCACAAATGCTATTAAATATTTATTTGGAAAGAGGACGTGCTTTTAGTCAGGTCATTAAATAGGGCTGTAAAAATGAACGCGTTGTTCATCGCATTAGACCATCTCATGCATCCATAACTGTAGGTTGTGTTTGAAATGGTCCCCAATCAACAATGCCTGCGTTGTTCGTGCTATTTCTGGTAGAAGTATCAAAGTTAAATAAATACTTTGCCTTAAAAAGTGTTGTTCCAGTAACCCCTGTTGTGTTTTGTATTGACTTAATATTAATCAGTAATGAAAGCTGTTATATGGCAGTTTTGAAGAAACAAAAACAAACCTGTAGTGTCAAGCAAGCAGAAATGCGATTTTACATGGAAGTATTCAGGAGATTTCTATCAGGTAACCTACAAAATAAAGCAAGTTGAAGGAAATTATCTACCAAAAAATGTGGGACTGTGGAAGCCTAGTGGTTAAGGTACTGAACTATGGACCAGAAGGTCCAGGGTTCAAATCCCACCTCTTTACAGTTGGGTCCCTGAGCAAGGCCCTTAACCCGCAATTACTTGAATTGGAAGACTGTATCAATTGTTAGTCGCTCTGGATAAGGGCATCTTCTAAATGCTGTAAATGTAAATCACCAGTCAATGAGTGTTTACATGTACTTAATACTCCCATCATTCAATTCAATTTTATTTATATAGCGCCTTTTACAACGTAGCATTGTCTCAAAGCAGCTTCACAATATTACACTTTCTTAAAAGGCCA
>JAVSBV010000097.1:2268996-2290516 GCA_033117975.1 Parotocinclus spilosoma
GTGTGTGTGTGTGTGTGTGTGTGTGTGTGTGTGTGTGTGTGTGTGTGTGTGTGTGTGTGTGTGTGTGTGTGTCGGGGAGGGGACTGTGGTGACGACATGTTTCTGTTTAATATTTAAGCAACTAAACATGAGGGGGAGAGTTATGAATAACGTCATGGCTGTGATGATCTACAGTACTCGCTTATAGCTTAGTCAGTGTTGTAGCAGAAAAACTCCTATTGCTTTTGTACTAGTTTTTCTACCACAATATATAGAAACTAAGTCAAAGTAGTTCAGAAAGTTAAATACCTTCCATTAAAAAGTAGTTGAGTAGAATGAGTTAGCAATTCCCTACCCCGCTCTTACAGTATGCTACACAAGGTTTATAAAAGACTACCAAGGGAAGATGGGGAAAAAATGTCGTCTAAAAACCGCTACCGATAAAGAAACCTCAACGATGGTTTTGGCAGCCTTTGTGAAAAGTCCATGATGGAGCATGCTACGTGTCCTGTGACTTTTGACCCTCAGGGTGTACTATAGTTGCAATGTGATCAAGTATCAATTTATTCATGTGTTGGATCGAAAGTTATTCCATATCCTTTCAAATTTGTTAACTGTATTTATACATTGTGATATACACTCACTGGCCCACTTCCACACCAGTGTACACACCAGTACACCTGTTCAATTGCTCACTAATGCATATATAGGCATGCTCGAATGTACTTTTGAACATGGAATTGTTGGTGCTAGATGGGCTGGACTGAGTATTTGAAAAGCATCTGATTTCATCTTATCTACTGATGCAAATTGTTCAAGGTTTTAGTTAGAGCCAGTTAGCATATGCAGTAATCAATCGTACCCGGCTACCTGACGCTGTGAATACATGGAACTCCTGGTGTGTTTTTGACTGTTTTTGGGTTATATTTGGCAAAGTGAGTGACATGATCCATAATGTCAACCTGAACACTGATACAAAAACAATTCAAATAATAGATGAGAGATACTGCACTTTACTCCTAAAATAAATAAGGAGTGTTCATTCCAAAACAATAAAGCACAAAACTTTCATCCACAACAAACTGCATGCACATCTATTGCACTCCGACTGACTGCACTGTAAAAGCCACTCCTAGAATGACCTGAGCATCAAGTCTTCTGAAGTTATTCTGACCTTGTCCAGGGTGAAGAGGTTGAGCAGCTGCTCCGTGCCCATGCTCTGCAGGCTGGCATTCTCCTGGCTAATAACGGTGTTAGCTATGCTCATCTTGAACTTCTGCAGACCCATGATCTTTTCCTCCAGAGTTCCTCGGGTGATCAGACGATACACATTCACCACACGTTTCTGAAACAAGTCAACCCACCATTTAGGTCAAAAACATTTGTAGAATCAAAGATTTTAGTGCACACATCCACATAACACACAAACACACCCTTACCTGCCCTATTCTGTGAGCTCGGTCCATGGCCTGTAGGTCTCGCATCGGGTTCCAGTCATGTTCAACAAACACCACGGTATCAGCACCGGTCAGATTCAAACCCAGACCACCTACATGTGTGGTCAGTAGCAGCACGTCTATAGACGGGTCATTGTTGAACCTTTATAAGGAAGAGGATAAAGGTAAGAGTAGAACTTGGTCTTAAAGACATGATTGGAGCACATGTTCAGGATTTTGCAATTAACGTCCAGATTGCTATTACAATAATACTGATAATAATAAAAACGGATAATACTCCGATTGTACACGGTGTTGAAATATTCTGGGATGCCGATACATGAATACATACACACACACACAACAGAAAACATTCTAAATTTTAGATTTACTCAGGCAAGCCAATTTCACTACAATACTGTCAAATGCTGTGTCTGAGGATTTGATTAGGGGATAAGTTGATATTTGATTTGTGAGCAGTTTGTGATCAGTATAAATCAAGTTTAGTCTATTTTAGTAGAGGTCTGCACTGAGCAACAGCTACTCAGAGACATTCTGCATGGCTCGACTCATGCAAGCTCTAGCAAAAGGACTGAGCAAACAAGAATTTCTTCTTGCCAAAATGCGCCGAAACTGAATCGACAAGTTGTGAAGTGGTGAAAAATCGAGGTATGAATGTACTGTGAATTTGTACTTGTATGCAGAAGCATCGGTACCTGGAGACGATGGAGTGGCGCATTCCTGCGGGCACACTGCCGTCCAGCCGCAGATAGGTGACGCTGGGCAGCTGAGGTTTCAGCAGGTCTTGTTCCACCATGTCCAGCATGCTTTTCAACTGGCAGAAGATCAGCACACGATGTTGGGCCACCACAGCCTCCGTGCCAACGTCCGAGGAGCTGGCTGAGCCCAGTCCACAGTCCAGGAGCAGCTACTCAAAAAGAAGGGGGACAATTTCTCTAGTCAGGCTAACCGTGTTGATCAAGTGGGCTCCAGCGCATCTATAGCAAGATGGTTTTAAAAGCACTTTACGTGCCATTTCATCTACCTGTTTAAGTGCAGAGAGCTTGGGCGCATGCTGGATGTCTCGGAGACAGGAATTCTGGGAAGCGAGCTGCTCACTGACGCGCTTGTGTTCAGGATGTTGAGGGGTCAGGACCAGCGCTGGATGGTTACACAGCTTCCTTAGGTACTGCAGAGCCTACACAATACATGCTACGGTGTTAGATTTGTTATAGTTTGTTTTTACATTTTTATTTTGCGGATTTTAATGCAACTGTAAAAGGGAACTGGAAATATATTTAAATGAAGAGTCGTTGGCCAATCTAAAATCCTGCCCGACTGTACATTCTCTAAATAACCTAATTACTGAAATAAAACGATTGATTGATTAATGAGCCACAACACCACTTTGGTTATTTTCATAGAAGGAACGATTATGGTGAACGTCGGCTTCTGTTCTTTTCTCACAGAAGCTTTTTTTCTTTAATTGTTACCACCTTTAAATACCTACTAAATACCAACTATTGTTGACATATACTTTGTATATATTGTTTTATATTGCCCTCTGTAGTTCCTTGGTTCTAATTCTATGCCCCCTCCTTGCGAACCATCAAAGGTAAGACCATTTTGCACCAGTTCATGGCAAATCTATAATTTCCACAGTTTGTGTTTCCAGCCAATAATGATCCATATTATTGCCATGGAAATCATACACCTCTATGAAAGTAGAAGTTCTAATCTAATGTGTAATCATGCCTTAAGTGTTTAAAGTGTACTGAGACTTACTGTAGTTCTCATTAATTTCAATCTATTTCATTATTAATTTAAAATTATTTTTGACCGCTTAATCCACACAGGATCGCGGGCCAGCCGGTGCCAACCCGGCAACTCTGGGCACAACACAAACTATAGACACACCAATTAACCTAACACACATGCCTTTAGATTGTGGGAGGAAACCAGAGTACCCAGAGTAAACCCACGCAGACACAAGAAGGACCCAGACCGCTCCACCCTGGGATCAAACCCTGACCTTTTTCTTGTGAGGCAGTGGTGCTACCCACTATTACAACTTAATTATTTCAATGAACATCTAGGCCACCCAAGGAGAATGGGTCCCTTTTTAAATCTTTGGGGTTTCTTCCTTCTATATTCAGGGAGTTTTTTTCTTTGCACTGTCACCCTAGGTTTGCTCAATTTGGGATTGGAATTTTGAGATAATATAATATTGTAACGCTGCTTTGAGATAATATAACATTGTAAAAGCGCTATACAAATAATTTTGACTTTGTAGCCCTACCTGGAACACATGCCCAGTGGCCTTCAGCTTGGGTTTGTCCTCTTCTTCCTGTGCCGCTGTTGAGATGACATCATCCACACTCACCTTTGCGCGAGACTTAGCAAAGTCCTCATACAACTGAACCTACATACATCATGAAGCACAACACTTAACTTAGGAAAGCTACAGCATAATAATCCCACACTAATCAGTATTACAGTGCAGAGGAGTGTACCTGTAGGGGACTCAGGTTGCAGTAGTAGTCTTGTATAATCTTGGGTGGCAAATCTTGGAGGACATCCTCCTTCATCCTCCGCAGGAGGAAGGGTAGCACCTGGCGATGTAGAGCCTCCATAGCCAGAACCCCTATTCGAGTAGAACAATCACAATTCTATCAAAACTACAAACCCAGCAATTCCTCCAAACCTTGAACTCAGTCAATCAACTACCATCATGTAACCAATTCAGATAACCCCAGAGTAAAAATCTAAGTACAGCAGCTGCACTCCAACCTGCTTCCTGCTCTCTGGAAGAGCTCTTGGCATCTCGGCTAGCGAGGATGGGCTTTCCATAGCGAGCAGCAAACTGCCGTTCTGTTCCTAAAAAGCCCGGCATCAGGAAGTCAAAGAGGGACCACAGCTCCAAAACATTATTCTGTGAAGAAGATGAAGCTCACTTACACAAACCTTCTTTGGGCATAATAGAAAGCACAAACACCGGGCAACAACACATGACTTTTCGCATGCGTCTTTTCTATCATTTTAGACAACGACTTTAGACAAGTGGATGAAATGGTAATGTCAGAATGAATATAATTTTAAAACATTGCAAATACAAAATATTTGCAACACATTACATACATACACACTTTCTACCCCATTAAAACCAATTTAGGGTCATGGGGGTTCCTGAGGCCTAACAGCAGCACAGGGTGGAAGACCTAGCAGGGTAACCACAGTGGGACACTTTAGAAACACCAACTGACCTGATGAACAGAATCAAGAAAGTGGTGGGCGTGTTCACCTCCCGCTGGTTTTGCTCTTTTCGGATTTCCTGACCTTTGATAAAAGCATAAATTCTCCTGGGATCCCAAAAATCCTCCCATATCTTGCAGGCCCGCTTAGCATCCGCTCTAAGTGGCGACTTGTGGCTTCTTTTTCTTATTCGCTCTCTCGTTCTTTGTGCCTTAATTGCTAGGCTACCACAGTCCACCACAGTCCACCACTATAACAACCTCATATTACTTAACTACATGCTTTTTCTCCTAAATAAGAAATCCATAATTTTGCAAGATGGAGGCCCCAACGCATGACTGATATTTTGTTCAATCAAACTCCTTTATCTGAACGTACCTTGCGCCTGCAAATGAAAATCTTGCAAATCCCACCTCTGCCAAGCTGTCACAGTTGGGTCCCTGAAAAAGGCCCTTAACCCACAATTGCTTGGATTGTAACTGTATGAATTGTAAGTCGCTCTGGATAAGGGCGTCTGCTAAATGCCATAAAAAATGGCTCTGCTAGTAAGTTCAGGAACAATAACATGTGCCCCCTCTGTATTCAGAACCCCTCCTGTTTCATGTGACACTATAAGTGTAGTAAAGTCCTGCAAAACACTTTCAGATTAACTCTGCTTCTTGCCTGTTGCATGTGCATCAGGCACATATTAGTTTATCTATCGCAGAGTTTTTTCTATGGGCCAAATAAGCGAATAACATTACACGTATATAATAGGATTTGTTTTCGGTACTTTAGGATTTGGTCTGAATAAGTGGCTGATCCCATTAACCGGTGGTTCAATTAACCGGATTCAACTGTATTTAAGTATTCGAGGCTTTATGTCGGTTAGTGGGAGTTTACAGCAATCATTTGGGCGTTTTCCTTTCAATCTGGTGAAGTTCATTTCATTTCCAGTGAAGCCATTGTGTCCTGGGATCCAGCAGTATTTATTTCACACATTTTATTTGAAATGTTGTGTAATTTGTTCAGAATTGTGTTAATGACAGGGTGGACAAAGGCAAGGAAAAACTTGAGAAGGAAACCTTGGGAGGACTAAGACTCCCCCTGTGGGGCTTACATGTTTAAATGTTAGAACAGCACTAATTTATCTATTTAAGTAAGTCTGTATTAATAAAAAAATTTTTTTAATTGAATATTAACAGAAAAATATAACGACATGAAAATAAAATATGCACTAGATCCATGTAACCACCCCCCCACCCCACAACAGTGCATATCACCGTTGCTCTGGCAACACCAAGACTGGTCCCTCCACCCACAAACAAGGCCAATTGCGACTCCATTCAAAGCCCCCACTGTCCACAATACAACACTGGGACCCGACCCGGGGTAAATGCAGTTGTGGGCTAGCATCATAAACAGAGTGCCATTCTGATAATCATAAAACAGAGGGATTGCATTCCCTACCCTCAAAGAACCCCAATTTGGGCAGAACTAGCAAAAGACAGTGAAGTGTCGGCCAATGAGCTGCAGACTGACCTGAATGGGAGTTCCTGATAAAATAACTCTGTAGTTGGCAGCCAGCTGCTTGATAGCCTTGGACAGCTTTGTCTTCCCATTCTTAATGACATGACCCTCATCAAGAATACAGTAGTTAAATTTAATGTTTCTGTTAGGGTGAGAAAGGCAATTGGTCAGAAGCAGAAAGGATAAGAAATGAGTTGCAAACAGCGAGTGAAATATTCACCTAAAGAAGTCAATGTCGTTCCGCACTACATCATACGATGCTACTACAAGGTTGTGCTTCTTCACCTGGTGCTGTAATCTGAAATCGAAACCGGGACAGAGTTGCAAACTTCAAATCACTTCTGAAAACAGACATACTTTACTATAATTATTTATTAGCTATAACATTTACGGAATTTAGAGGACGCCCTTATCCAGAGCTACTTACCATTGCTTGAATGGTAGAAATATATCAGTTGTGAGTTAAGGGCCTTTCTTAAGGACCAAACTGTAGCAGCTTGGCAGAGGTGGGATTTGAACCCAGAAGGCTACCACAGTCCACCATTAAAACAACCTGATATTACTTAACTACATGCTTTTTATCCTTAATAAGGAACCCATGCAATATGCAACATGGAGGCTCCAAGGCATGACTGATGTTTTGTTTAATCAAACTCCTTTATCTGAACCTACCTTGTGCCTGCAAATGAAAATCTTGCAAATCCCACCTCTGCCAAGCTGTCACAGTTGGGTCCCTGAAAAAGGCCCTTAACCCACAATTGCTTGGATTGTAACTGTATGAATTGTAAGTCGCTCTGGATAAGGGCGTCTGCTAAATGCCATAAAAAATGGCTCTGCTAGTAAGTTCAGGAACAATAACATGTGCCCCCTCTGTATTCAGAACCCCTCCTGTTTCATGACACTATAAGTGTAGTAAAGTCTTCCAAATGACTTCAGATTGACTTGGCTTTTTGCCTGTTGCAAGTGCATTAGGCACAAATTAGTTTATCTATCGCAGAGTTTTTTTCTATTGCTTGATGTGATGATATAATAAAAAATACTGCCTATACTAGTCACCACAGTCATGTGCTGGGTAGATTGTGGGTCTCGTTTCGTACCGTGCTCTCTCTGTAGGCGGTCCTGTATAGTGCAGAGGGTTCAGATACTCCTTAGCGCAGAACTTGCCCACCTCATCAACCCAGTGACCTGTCAGCGTAGGGGGGCACACTACAATTGAGGGGAGGGGACAACAGTCTGCAGCCTTGGTCCTGGCATACTCCTGTGCCCTGCATAAACACAGACCCACTAATACAGCAATCTGCCACCATGAATGTCAGTCCATAACTTTATTACTGAAAAATAAAGACAGAACTATTTTAAATAGTTACTCATTTACAGCAGTTGAACAGCCCAGATGTTTAAGGTATATCAGTTGTGTTATCAATTTTTAATTAAAAGTAAGGTTAGTTTGTTACTTTTTACCATAGATTGAATCTAGTAAGTTTATTGCCTTAAATATATTTCAATTGGACAGTCGCAAGTATAAATCATTGAAATTTCACTATTGAGGCCTTAATTGGAAACTAATTCTTAGTGATCTACAGTCAAAGCATGCAAACAACCGAACAATAGTTTGAACAACCTGCATTTTTTTTGTTTTTAAATTTACAGCTAAAAAAGGTTTCTGAGGCAGTTAAGGCATGCAATTGAACTCTTTTGTTGAGATGGGAACAAGTCACTAAGTTGCAAGTACTAATTAAGTCTTAGGTCTTGACAGCAGAGTCCCAAATTAAGACAGACAAGTGCCAAGTCAATAAAAGCGAAACTCAAGTTCTTTTTTGGTAGGATGTCTTTAGCCCACACAAACATCAATTCTGAAATGCTTTTTTTCTCAGGGTTAACTGCTTAGAGAATTAGACCTGTGATTTCTACTTCATTATTTATAACGGGACCTTTCCTAGCTGGTGTAAAGAGGTTTGGAACAACGTTCAACCACCTAATAATATAGTGAATATTTTACTTATGCAGGTGTGAGTGGGTGAGAAAGCCACTCAGGGTCTGGTCTTAATGCCATTTGTCAGCACAATCTTCTGGGTCTGTTTAATTAAAAGGTGGAGGCTATATGTAATATTGACAGTGAGCAAGGAGTACTCAAGAAGATTAACAGTGCAGTAGACCAGTGCGAGTTCATACTTCATCCTGCTCGCATCCTGAGTGATACGTTACCCTCAAGAGTCTAGGGAGCAAAGATCCCAATGCAAATTTATGCACCAGGCACTGAGGGTACACAAACTCTTCCACTTGTGAATTAAACATGGACAAGGACATGAACAGATTGATTGTCTAGCATCTCTATAGACACTGAAATGGATCCACAGCTGACATTTCCACTGTTTATTCACAGCTGCTCAAACTGAACGAAACGCGAGTGTGAAGGAAACGGTACATCTTAAAATGCAGCAAATACCTGAGGTAGTGATCTCCAGCAAGAATGCAGATAGACTGCAGGGTTTTACCCAAACCCATGTCGTCACAAAGGATCCCATGCAGCTTGTACTTGTTCAAGAATGACAACCAGTTCACTCCATCCTACGTCAAAGAGCACAAATATCATTAAGCACTAAAACATTAATTTAGATATACTGTTATCTATAGTGCATTTCAGTTAAGTTTGTTTATTTGGCTCGCTTAACATCGCTATCTGCATTTCTGACACACACAAGGTTATATCAGAACTAGTTACACGCACGGCAATGCCAATTTAGAGTAATCAATTAACCTAACACGCACGTCTTTGGACTGTTGAAGGAAGCTGGAGTACCCGGAGTAAACCCAGAGAGACAGGGAAAACATACAGACTTCACACAAAAGAATCCAGGCCGCTGCTCCACCCTGGGATTAAACCCAGGACCTTTTTTGCTGTGAGGCAGCAGCACTACCCACCGAGCTGCAAAAATCTGTATTTTAATTCCGGACATTGTGGCTTTAAATTAATATGGTCACCTCAGGAGCTAATCAATGCTGTGACTCCACGAGCAGAAGTGGGAGTTGTGTGTGCCATTCGTATAAGAGCACCTGTGTTTTTTTTTTTTTAACTTTTTTTTTTAAGTTGAAAAGTGGAACAAGTTCAGAGTACTCCAAAGGATTAACAGCACAAAAGAACTATGCGAGTTCATATGTCAACTGGCGATCCAGATTACTCAGAGAATACTCTACGGCCAGATTACTATGCAAATTCATGCAACATCGACACATTCTCCCACTGGTGAATAAAACATGGACAAAAACGTTTTACATTCAGGACATGGATTTACGATTCATTTCCAAATCCCCATTCTCAGACAGTAAATATTCATGAGTACTGAATGCGATACAGTACAGTTAAATATTCATAGGCCTGAACAAATAGACGCTTACAAAGTAAAGGTCATGTGCATAAAACCACCTACCTGCTGGTATTTCCTGAGTTCTGCTTTGATGGGCACAGGGATCTTATAGTTGTCCAGCTTCTTGCCGTCTAATAACTGCTCCAGGAAGCGACGCTCTCTGGCCTTTTGACGGATGAGATCATCCGACATGCTGGGTGGATCAGGAATGCCCGCCTACAACAGACGGCATTAATGTGAACAGGATTTGGAGATGCAGACGATCCATAATTGACTGTATGAGATATTACCATGTGAGTAGAAGAAACAGTAACAATTGTGTAACTACAGGACGCACCTCCAGAGGTAGTAGGCGTATGAGGGTGGCGAAACACTGTGTGGCCATGAATCGCACACTGTCGCTGGGGTCACTCATGCGCCCCAACACAGGTACCACCAGCAGCACGATGTAGGGCACAATGTCCACATCCAGCTGTTCCATCACACCTGAGCACTCCAGTCAAGGTCATGCAGCACTTTCAATAAGCATTACACATATACAGCATCCTTAATTATACGTTATATAAAGCACAAACAAACTCTCAGCCAGACCCCCTATTAAATACTTCAAGCATGTTGCATATTTTTGGTAGTCAGGTAGTTAACTAGTTCTAGGTTTGTTGGACTGTGTGTTTAAGAATATTCTATGCAATTAAAATTGGAATTGATAGCGTTTGCATTAAGTGTTTAATCCCCAAACCTACTCTTTAAACCAGAAACCCACTATAGTGAATGAGGATGAGAAAGAAGAAAAATTACTTCTATATTTTGTTTTTACTTAATCCAAGGATGGCCAGAGACTTCATGGTGCAAAGTACTACATATCTCATTACTAAAGTTGTAGTCTGAAGGATACAGGCCATGGCTTCGATGGCTCCCTCCTGTTTGGTGCAGTCATCAATTGCGCCGAGCCATGGAAGAACCCGCTCCAGGAAGACGTTCATTATTTCCATGGTGGCAATCTTACTGAGCACGCCAACGCTGCGAGCAGCCATGTGGCGCACAGCTGTGTACGGATGCTGGAGACACATGCATAGCAGAGGCAGTTGCTCCAACAACTAGACAAAAACAACAAGAAAAGTGATTACTTAATGAGAACCAGTCTTTTCCAGTACTGTTTGGCTCACTGATCTTCATATATTATTAGTCTCCCAAAACAGCATGAATGCAAGGATTATGTAATTAACAACTTTGAAGTCCAACGCAAGCAATAAACAAAGGGAAACGGAACATGAGAAATGATTCTGGAGGATGTACCCGAGGTCTTAGTTCTGGAGCCATGGCGCATGCGGTGACCTCCAGCACCTGAAGAGAGTTTACAAGCTCCTGCGCTACAGTGTCCCCCCTGTCCAAAAGCTGCCTGGAATCTACAACACAGATTTGCAAAACTAGATCTTGAAAATGATAGGATAAATAAACAAACAAGCCAGCCTTAACAGAACAGCTCCATAAATGCAGCCATTAAGCAAAAATACATGCTGTAATTAATAAGTGTCTTAATTCTTACAAGAAAACCTGTATCCGTCTGCTGTTATATCATTAACCAGCAAAGGAGTTGGAGCAAGACAAAAAAAATGTGATAGCTCTACCAAATGTTCAGGCTGAGCAACTATGTTTAGTTAAATTGCAGAGAAAAAAAATTGCTCAAATCATTGCTGCAATTGAGCAAAACGCTTACCAAAACCTTGCCCCCCTGTCAGTGCCTTCAATGGGCCAACCATAGACTCCCAAAGATAAGGCAAAGCCGTGGTCAACTCTGCCCCAAAGTGCCTAGCGACAGTCATCAATGAGAACTCTGCACCTCTCCTCTGAATCAGAATCGGCCTCTTGCTCTGAAAAAAAAACAAATAAATAAATACATAACCAAACCACTTTAACACAATGCCACTAGTTATGAGCCACTAAACGGCCATCTTATCAACATTTGTTCGCTATAACAAATAAGGTCTTAATTAGAATAAATTATAATAAAAAAGTATGTATTTATATAGCTTTTTTTACAGACACAAAAACACACACACACAGACGCACACCTCAAGTCAGGGTACTCAATTAACCTACCGGTAACATGTTTTTGGGCTGTGGGAGAAAACCAGTGTAAACCAACACAGACACAGGGAGAACACACAAATACACTCCACACACAAAGGACCCTGGGATTGAACCCAGGACCTTCTTGCTGTGAGGCAGCGGTGCTACCCACGAGCCACCGTGCTGCAAAAATCTATATTTTAATTCCGGACATTGTGGCTGTAAATTAATATGGTCACCTCAGGAGCCAATCAATGCTGTGACTCCACGAGCAGAAGTGGGAGTTGTGTGTGCCATTCGTATGGAGGCACGCGTGTCTTTATTTGCCATCAGCATCAGTGGCCATTTCAGTATATATAGGATATATGGCAAATACCCTTTATATTTACATTACAGCAGCACATAATCTAACAGTAATACATACAGGTTTATGATCATGGAGGAGAGCCTGGTTAAATCACTCACCTCGTCTGTTTCAGAGGAGATTACACTGCCTGGGGGTACATCATTGGGAGAGGTTTTCTGCAGTTTGGGTGCAGGGCCTCTCTTACTAGTGATTGCAAAAGCAGCTCTCTGATGACGGTACAACGTGATGATGCCTTTCGTCTTGTTTACTGTGTGGTGCATACCATCTTTCTCTGATGTACTGGCTGCAGAAAAGAATAGAAGTAATTTCAAATGTAAAACGCGTGTAACCAAACAAATGGGTGAACAAACATTACAAACAGAGAAAAAAAAAACCATGGTGATAAGCAGAAAGTACTGATGACCTGAGGAGTGAGCAAGAATTTTGGACGCCTCGTTTACAACGTTTACATCGCTCTCTAAGTGACTATTATTGACGCATCAGCTCTTTAGAATGACATGATAAAAAGCATGGGACTGGAATTAGTATTGTTTAGGATCCCTCTCCACCACATTCCATTAATGCTCTGCTGGGCTCATGTTGGGAGAACGTGCAGACCACTCCATTGCTGGAATATCACATCACTGGGAATACCTGAAGTCCATGAAGGGCTACAAATGGTCACCAAACAGAGGAAAGTCAACCACTGAATCCAACCCATGACATGAGACTACACCCCATACCAGTATGGAACCACAACCAGACTGCACAGAGCCTTGTTGACAAACAGGTTTCATGGCTTCAAGTGTTCTGAGCCACACAAACAATTCCAGATTATTAAGTGGTACTATGGCTCATTGGACCGGACCATGTTGCTATTCCTCTAGGATCCATTGCTCCAATCTCTACACTGGCTCCATGTAACTTCTCGCATCAGACTTAAAAAAAACTGATGCTTGCTTACAAAGCTAAGAATGGGCCTGGCACCCACCTACCTAGCAGCACTTATCACACCCCACACAACATGTACTGCACATCACACACCCCGTTCTTCTTGCACTGCTCGACTAGTCCTTCCCCTCTCGCAGGGGACGAGGAAAGCATGCATCTAGACTCCTCCGTTTTGGCTTCCAAAGCGGTGTAAATAAATGTAAATGTCCAGTTGGCACTCTCATATGGCCAGGTGAGGCAATGTGTCTGGTGTCAGAGGCACACTGGTGGGTCTTCTCCCATAGCCCACCAAAAAACGCTGCTCTGACCAAGTGATATGTGGGTCAGACCTACTGTAAGATGTGACTTCTGTCAGACACTCGTCTGTTCACACGGACAATTCTTGACAAAAACTGCCAGTCCCAATAATTAAGCAATTATGGTGTATATATTATAGTGCTGAACTCCCTTTCCAGGATTACACCTCACAACTTTATACAGGTGTGGGCATTCCCTAGCAGTCCTCTGAAGTAACGCCATTTCATAACTAAATTGCATCTGAACTAGCAGTCACTGTATATGATCACAAACCTAAATGACTAAGCAGTAATGACAAAACCAGGGTTTAACAACTCTCACCTTTACCACTATCCTGTGTGGAGGGTGTGTGTGGCGGAACAGGGCAGTCTGCATTAGGGGTGAGCATGGGGTCCACACACACCGAGCTGCACAGGTTCTTGAGGATCTTGGAGTTGGGACAGGGTGTGCGGCTGGTGCAGAGCTGTAACAGCCGTGCGATGCTGGAGGCGGCATAACCCTGCACCAGCGTGTTCTCCTCTTTCTTAACGGCCTCCATGAGTGGGCGCACCAGGGGGTTGAGCTTGTCTGGCAGTGCTGCCAAGCCCACCATGGCACAGGCAGCGAAGGTGTGTACACGCAAATGCAGCTGCTGCCACTCTGCATTCGTCTCAGCAACAGTGGAGGAAGTCTGCTGCCGCTTGCTGTCCAAAGGCTGGAGCTGCCGAGATTTGAGGTTCAGAGATGCAGTGGCTTCGGAGAAGATGGTGGTCACCTGATGAAAAAGTATAAATATATCAGCTGAGGCAGACCAAGAAACATGGCAGAACAAGCAACAGTTTCTGAAATTATAGTACGCAGAGATTTAACGGTGCATTTTCTTTTGTGAATATTGTAAAAAGTCACCTTTGCACTCTAGATGGCAGCAATACATCACTCTAGAATAAATACCCACCTGGTCCATAAGCCCCTGTTTTACCATCACACAGGAACAATGCCAAGAAAACTGCAGTCTATCACTCTCAAACAAGTCTAAGGTCCTGAATTCCTCCAAAAGGAGAAGATTCTGCCCTCACCTGAAGGCAGCACCATAATATCTTGTGAATGGCTTCCTTGATTTTGGTTGAAAACAGGATGATGTAATCTTCAAACAACCAAGAGGTCGCCACCAGTCGCTCGTAATGGATGTGCTGAGCTAAAAACCAAAATGCTTATTTTTTTTGTCTATTTTTTTTTTTTTAAGTACAGTGAGTGGCTATATTCAGACTGTAGGTAAGTCACCCATATCAGTTGAATGGTTTTCTGGGGACCCAGTCCGACCATGCCCGGGTCCCACCAGAGTGGAGTAACTCCCTCTATCATTTAGTTATTAGGAGAGGATGTGCCTCCAATAGCCTATTGCTGAGGACTCATTTTAAATCTATATTGTCATTTAATTTTAACTACATTATTGCTTCGATTGCATTATTTACTTATTTTACTATTGCGATAGTAAATCATCAAAATCCTCATGTTCATTTGGCTCTTTGTACTTGTAATTCTGACTTCGAAGGTTGGTAATCTGCAAACTATGTTGGAAATGGGTTTCCATTTCCAAGGCAACTAGTGTAAAACCCTGGAATTTCAAAAGCCTCTTTACTGTTTAAATAAAAAATAATAATAAAATAAAAAAATACTTTTTTTGGCCCCACATTTGACAAAAATTACAACTGTGAACATGGCCACCCTAAATATAACTAAATGATGTGATCCTCAAATACACGTAATGCAGTCCAGTCGGTGTAGATAATATACGGTAATATAAGATAACGGTAAGATAAGAACGGTAGGTCAATTGCCACAAAACCAAAACGAAGAACTACAGTGTGAGCATAGACATATTATGTATATTATTATTACTACTACATATTTTAATAGTCTATGGTGTGATTGGGTCACCATTTCCCACTCCCCCGACTCCTCCAAATCAGAGTTCGAACGGCCTTCTCAAATCGAGATTGGTTCAAACAACTTCTGAATACTTTAGATTATATACACTACCAAAGCATAGTACAATTATAGTTACCTACAAAATCCCATAAATCATCAAGATGCTTTTTGTTACTATCACACACCCATAGTGTGAACGTAGCCTTTGTGAAAAGATCATCATTAAACAGCTCAAAGACACCCAGTAAGGGAGCATAACCTCTCCGTATATTGGAATATAAACAATTTCTACTGGTCTTGAATCCAATGCCACTTTCCCGCTGCATTGGTTCCCCTTTACTACTGAAAAAGCCAAGCCCCCAGTTAAATGTAAATATGTGCAGTAATATGTGCAGAGTCAGACACTCACTAGCTCATTGGCCTGATCGATGGTGAAGACGCTGCAGTTGATTCGTTCCCTCACATCGATATGAGCATCAGTGAGGAGAGCGATGAGCTGCTTGCATTCGTTCTGCATGCGGGTGAAGGGAATGGCTATTTCATCGTAATACAGATGTTCCGACAGAATGGCCAACAATCTTGGTTGCACAACGCTGGACACCAGATCACACTCCTGAGACAGATCCAGACATGGAGATAAATTTATCACATTATACAAACTACACAGACTGTTTTTGCCATTGGTTGCTGGGCTGTAGATAGCTGTGAATGGAGCACCAAACTTTTTTTGACTGAACTGAGATGTAGAGTGTTAAGGGGTCATTTGTAAATTGTTATGGTGGGGTGCCAATACCTTTGACTAAATCCCAAATGTCTAGATACCTTTGACTATGGGTCATTAATTGTGCGCATCTATCTGGATGGATGGATGGATGGATACATATACACACAGAAAATAAAAAATAATAATAATATATTTGGGGATATTACGTTTGGTAAGTTTTTATTAGTGGTACATGATCACTAAGAAAAGCAGCAGAAATTCTCGTTTTCCTTTTTCTAATTTTTTTTTAACATTCAGCTTGCTGGTGATTGGCTGACAGATTCTCAATGTGCGTTTGTCCAGTTCTTGTAACGTGAGAAACTTCATAGCCGCGCTTCCCTTTGTTTGAGATCATTAGCTTCTGCTCACCTTCTGTAAGGAAGCCCACTCACAAAGCACCATGGATACAGCGATGCGCTGCAGAGCCGATTTGGAGTTGAGATGGAAGAGTAGCAGCTGGGCCAGTGATTCTGCTGGCCGGATTTCCTGAGTGGAGGCGTTCAACCGTGGGTCACAGATACAACTGCATAGTGCCCCCAGCAGTCTGGAATAAAATATAACCATTACAATTTACACTTCTTCTGAATTCATACTTACACTCTGGTTTACCCAGTATAGAACAAAGCAGAAATGATACATTGTCATATTTTGGTTAACATTATTAACAACAAACATATTGTCACTGAACTTGCGCAACTTCTGCAACAATGCTACATGCTGGGCAAAATGCACTTGTGGGATTTCTTTGAAAATCTGAACAACAGATGTCTCAGTTTCTACAGCTCATAAAAGGGTAAAACAATGGCAAGACCTCCTTCATTTTGCACACAGAAAAACTCATGGCGGTTGGGAGAATTGGATGCAATGGCCAACTTCTCTATAACAAGAAGAATTAAGTACGCTTGAGCATTCAGTCTTGTTAAAAGTTCTTTAACACATTCAGAACTACTTTAGAGTCATCCTCCTGTAAAGAGAAAGTAGCTTGGGTATGAGAAAGGCTCTATTTAAATTTAACTTGCTCACATTTCTATACATTACATTTCAGACCAATCTAACTGGACCAGTTTGTTTGGAAGTTATTTAGGTGGTCATGCCAGCTTATTTGATGTTCACAAAGTCTCAGAGGGCAGCCGTCACACTTGTTCAAATGAACCGCACTAAGGTAAATCACTGAGTTTTACTCAAAAATGATAAGGCAATAAAAACAGGAACCAATCAACTTGGGAAAAACAAGCAAAAAAAGAAACACACTTGGCAGCCATGAGTCGAGCACGAGTCACTACGTAGTCTCTGGTTCCCGAGTCTTCTGTGATTGTGTCGGCTCCACCTATGTACTCCTGCACGGTCTCCTTCACCTGTGGCCCAGCCTGCCGAGGCTTGCCACCTGCCTTTTCCTTAACAAAAACACCAATAAACACAATAACTTACTAGTTTCTTTAACTCCTAGAGGTTTTTGTTTTGCTTTTGACAGCTTAACGACCCATGAAAGATGGTAGGCCAGGCAGAGTAACGTCAAGCATAAAACCAACGAACATAACCCAAAAACAGAAAGGTTAGAACAGTAAGGAAGTGCTAATGAAAATTCACAACTGACTTATTTCAACACATTTGGTACAGATATCTCATTTGTTAATAAACCTCTATTCCCGCACACATTCCAGAAAAAGCTCGGACAGTTAAGCATTTATCAGTGTCATGTTGTCACTCCTAACAGCACCCAAAATATGTTTTGGCACGAGCAAATCAAGCAGTTCAGCTCATACTTTTTCCCACTGGTGTGCAACAATATGGGGTGGTCAACCTATTCTTTGAAAATACAGTCTCTGTTGGGGACAGGTCAGGACTGTAGGTTGGCCAGTCCAATAACTGCACCCACTTTTTCCTCAGGCATGCCTTTGGAATGTGTGCAACATGTGGTTTTGCATTGTTTTGTTGAAAAATGAAATCCCTAAAAAAAGATATGGAAGGTAGCACATATTGCTGTAAAATCTCAATGTACTTTTCTGCATCAAGGCTGCAATCACAAAAGTGTAAGTTACTTTTGTCAAGGGGAGCAACACAACCCCATACCATGAAAGGCCCTGGCTTTTGGACTTGTTCAAGTCAAGTCAAATGGTTTTTATTGCCACTTCAACCATATAAAGCGGTGTACAGTACACAGTGAAACGAAACAACGTTCCTCCAGGACCAAGGTGCTACATAAAACAATAGACTGCACAATACAACACAAGTGCATGTGTGCAGTAGCATGTGCAATGGCAAGGCAATTTACAATAAATACGCAAGACGATATACTATAAATACACGAAACCATTATAAGACATTCAATAATAAGTACAGGGAGGGGAACAGTGCAGTTAGCTCCCTAAGTGGTGAGTGAAGGAAGATGTAGTTGTGTGACTTGAGTAAACATTAGACACTGTAAATAATATACTTTAAATATTAGCAGCAGTACTACTGTAATCCAGTTGGTTTAACTGGAATTGTGTACCATTCCAACCGTTCAATGAATGCCATATCTTCTGTTCCAATGTTGTTCATAGACTACACAGAAATACTGATTCATCTTGAGTCATAATAAAGAGCAGCGTCCACTTAAGTCCAGAAAAGAAGCTGATTTGCAAAGACAATACCCTTGCACCTGTCCTCACCTTGCAACGAGCTTTAACCTCTAGAAGCATGTTCAGGTCAATAGGAATATGAGGCGCTTGCATCATTAAACAGAGCCAGGCACCCATCCATGGACAGCTGGCTGCTACCACGTACTGCTGGGGTGCCTGCTGTATCAGCTCGCCCCACACCTGCCACAGACAGAAAAGCGAATTAGAACAACCCACAAGTGCATGGCAAGGTATGCATTGTTTTTTTGTTTTTTAATAAACTGATCCCACCTTTTGAATGAGGTCAAGGATTTCCTGACTGCTCTCAAGAATGCAGGACTGAAAGATGTGTCTTAGCATGTCTTGCAGAATGGGGTTCAGCCACAAAGCACAATTCTGCAAAAATAAACTTCAGACATTACACACAGTCTCAACTTACTTATACCTTCAAAAACATGGGCTAATGTGTCTGCTGTTATTTATCATAGAGTAAGAATCTGAGAAGCATCTCAATTGTGGAGCTACAAGTGAAAGAATTAACTCCCAGTCGGTCTGCTTTGCTGCATCATCAGAGTTCGATGTCACATGATATCTTGTTATATTTGTGCAGGTTAAAGTATGTTAAGAAAATCCATATTACTTACCATGTTTAATTAAGGATAACGCCGATAAATTTGCAATAAAAATCAAAGCTATGCAAGAATAACCAACATTCCACTAGGCTGTAGTTAACCTCAATGTTTACTTTTAATTCATTCATTTTTAAGCAGCACCGAGACATCATTTGTTGATCTCTATTTCACTCTATATTACCCTTGTGACCCATTTACTCTGCTGGAAGCTGGAAGCTGTCAGTAGGGTTAACAGTCTGTAACACTGTTCTATGCTCAGGTTACAGACGTTCTCATCATATGCGATTTCAGAGCGTGGGAAGTGCATGCCTTTGTTCCCCACGCTCAGACTGTTCCCTTTCTGTCCCTGAAATTTTGATGTCTCTATAGGAGTTTCAGAATTCATTATGATTCTCGTGTATTAATGTTCATTCTTCTTAAGAGAGCCAATAACATTCATGTGCCCACCCACCTGTTCAGATTTGGACAGCAGCGTGAAGAGGGTCTCTAAGGCAGCACGTCGGACAGAAGCGATGGTGTGTCTCAAGAAGGGCCACACACGTGGAACCAGCACAGTTAAGGACTGTTGCATGCTGGATTAGAATTTAAGCAGATGGTTCATTATGGACAGAGCATCAGCAAATTCATAAAAATTGTTTTATTATTATTATTTATTTATTGCTTTCATAAAAAAATGTTTGCCTAAAGCCTGATATCATTGTGATCCAAAATCAGTTCTAGAGGTCCATGTGTGCATGTTAGAGCCTTACAACATTACTTTTATTTTCTATGGTTATAAATACTGCTCACAATAATTAGGGGAAATATCAGGTCATTTTTGTGACCAGTGTAATTAACATTAACAAGTACAATATATATTCATAAAAGGAATCCAGATGATATGTATATGGTAAGACAAAAGTCACCAAATAACCCCTTTTATTTCAGAAACAAAAGCAAAAACCAGATGGTCTTGGGTTCAAATCCCACCTCTGCCAAGTTGCCACAGCAAGGTCCTTAATCCACCATTGCTGGAATCGTAAGACTGTATGAGTGCTCTGGATAAGGGGTGTCTGCTAAATGCCATAAATGTAGATGTACAGGTTTTATTGTAAGGGCAGCTTCTGCAGTAATGGCAGATTGCAGTGTATGAAGCACAGATTGGATATGCGCTTACTTTGAAGGGTTTTATTTTGAATAATAATATTAATAAAACCACTATGAAAACATTTAGTACAATACAGTAATTTATATCTTTTGAATAAAATTTGAAACACTGACAAAATGAAATATTGTTATTCGCTGCCTTTAAGACTGATTCCTTTTTCTGTCAGTGGGAGTCGCATGGGTACGCTCGTTCTAGTATTTTGTCATTCAGACATTTATTAGATACCACACAGATATTTTTTGTTAATATGTTTTTATTGCCTTTACAAGACATTTATTTCCTACAATTCTTACGACCTCAGACGTTAAAGCAGACGGACATTAATCTGATGGTTGTTAAACGGCGCATACCTGTAATGTATAGTCATTTTCAAAATTTGCCGTTGTGTAATTTTTAAAAACGCATCAATAAAAAAAATGACTGCATAATCAAATTGAAGCAGAAAAAATGTGCAATGTTAAAGACAAAAAAAAACCCAACTTGCATGATAATATCAGGTAATTCTGATTATCGGCCCATGCTTATGTACTAGTACTGTATTCCTCACTATAAGGCGCACCTAAAAGCCTTAAAGTTTCCCAGAAATCGGACATGCGCCTTATATGTTTACTGAGTTCCAAAATCTATTGCTGTGATGCTTTGGTAAGAGCTCCACTTCATTGACTGTCGGTCCATTTCCGGCTGACACAGGGACGAAATGCGTACAGTACGTAAACCAATCAGAATACGTCACCGTTTGTGAATGGATTGTGGATGCCTGGGCTAAGGTTTCTGGTTTAACTGTTGTCCGAGCTTTCGCAAAAGCCGGCATAATTGCTGAACAGCCATCTGGCGACGAGACTGACTCAGACAATGATGAGAGGGCGATGCTCAAGTTGGTTCCTTATTCGCCACCCTGAATCAGAACGGCTGTAACTGAGAGGGTGCATTCACCATTCTGTATTTTATGTGCAGACGCGGTTTTGCGTACTTGCAGTCGTAAGGACGATGGAATTGGAAGGTGGTATGTTAAATCACCACTGTGACTGTAAAGTATGAGACTTTGTATGAAAAAAAAAAATTTAAAAAATTTTTAAAAAAAAATACGATGTGCCTTTAGTTTATTTCTAACGAATCGCAGGCTGCAAATAAGTAGCCAGCTCCAGCCTTGTGATGAGTGGGAACCCGGAGTGCTTGATTTATTTATTCATTTGGCTTCTTTAACGTCACCTATCGGCATCAGTGGCCATCCAGCGACACGCACAAGGTTAGATCCATACACAAGT
>JAVSBV010000097.1:2308304-2322150 GCA_033117975.1 Parotocinclus spilosoma
GGACATGCAGACTCCACACAGAAAGGACCCAGGTCTCTCCACCCTGGGATTGAACCCAGGACCTTCTTGCTGTGAGGTGATGCAGTGCTACCCACCAAGCCACCGTGCTGCCCTATAAAACTGAGATACCGCATTTATTCAATAATAGCCTCGCGATCCATAGTGTACCAAAGTACAATGACTGTAATTTTTCATACTGCTTGCCATGTTACTGAAAATACTGAACAAGAACTCATTAGTAGCCATGATGCAGTGAGTGCCAACCAAAGGATATTTATTCAAATACCATTTTGTTCTAATGACAGAGATAGTAGCTTAAAGTAGAGAATAAATATACGCCAACTGTGCACAGTGTTTCACACGCACACAGTCCAGTAGATGAAACCATTTGGATAACACACTCAAAAATGTTCAACTTGCATGTAAGACAATCAAAGATTCTTTGAAACTGATGGGTAAATTCAGCCACGACTAAAATAATATTGACACACATTTTTAGGAACACAAAAAAACCCAAACACACAAGAAAAAGAAAAAAATAACAGTGTAGTGCAAAACATATGCAGTTACAGCTTATTTCAGGTATCCTTATCTAGAGCTTCTAGAAATTCTTGGCACACTTTGAGCCCCCTTATACCAACCGATTATCGTCTAAATGCCACACTCTGAGTATTGTTGCTGACCATGTAAATTCCTTTATAACCACAGTGTACCAATCTTCTGATGGATACTTCTAGCAAACTGTCACAAAGCTCAAATAATCTCAAACTGGTTTCTTGAACATAACAATGAGTTCACTGTACTCAGACGGCCTCCACATTTACCAGATATCAATCCAATAGAGCACCTATACCATGGGAGATTCGTATTATGGATGTGCAACCAACAAATCTATAGCAACTGCATGATGATACCATGACAATGGATCACAATCTTTGATGAATGTTTCTAGCACCTTGCTGAATCTATGCTGTACAGAATTAAGGAAGTTTTAAAAGTGAAAGGGTCGAACCTGATACTTCCACCTGGTTCTTGGTTCTAATTACAGGTTCTGCAGAGAGGAAGAGTGCTTTTCTTTGTCTGCATTAATACTAATAGACCAATAATGTTATCAACGATTTGTTGGCTCCTTCTCTCTTCTACTCAACATAAAAGCGGTTCTTAAATGGCTCTCACTGGACAGTTATTTCAATGGAATTAATATTTCACATTGCCAGATTGAGTTCCTTTGCCTGAGCAGGAGATCACTGACCAGATGCTGGAGTTATTTCTCTAATCCGTAGTTATTATCATGTACGTATATTGGCCTGTGTAGGCTGTAGTACAAAATAACCTCATCTTCCTATATCTTTGTTTCTGAACCCTAGTCTAATGTTATTGCATGCGCTACACAGACACACCCAATTCAGCTCAGTCCAAACGTGTTAATTAACTTACTGGTGAGTCAAGGGTGTGGGAGTTGTGACAACTCTGAAATGTGCATGTCAAGGGGTACAGATATCAGGCGTAGAGTGAACACATGCATTTTTGCCAGTCAGCAGGCAGTCTAATTTTAGACCACTAAAGTAGAATAATTTAATCAGAGGAAAAGTGACATGAATGATATTCTTATTTTTCTCACATTGCCTCTATGGAATTTCCTGTTCTGATTGTCTTCACTAGAAATAATTTACAATAAAGTGCACTTTAGACACCATATATGGATATATACTAAGATCAGGAAGCACAAACCATTCAATATGTACAGGAGGTTTACAAATGTGTGATTATATTGTAAAAACTTTTATAGTAATAGCAATTTCTAAATGAGCACACCAGTCCTACGAACAAATGTTCGTATCATGAACTGTCAGATACTTTTCAACAAATCTATGTTTAGTAAACAAATATATCATAGATATATACATAATATAATCATAGATTTATAAATCATACATAATATACCTACATTGATCAAGCAAGAAACAATAACATTTTAGACATTTCAGACATCTGTCAGCACCAGGATGCAGCGGTTCTATTTCTATTTCCTGTAAATACTTTACTCAAATAGGGTCAGTTGCATTAAAATTGAGCCAATATTATACTGTATTTCTGTTTCCACCTTAAGACATGTTTGCATGAAGAATGGGACAAAAATAACCTGAAACATTTGATATGCTTAATGTCAAAGTGCCTTCTAATTCAATATTATATGACAAAATATCATACAAATAAATATGGTTTAACCTTTAAACTCAAATTTATACCTATGTCCTCTTTCTGGAATAGTGATAAAAATGTGCAGCAGAGCCTTTTGAGACTTACCAAATTACAAGTAAGAGTTTTCAATTTGATTACAGGCATAAGCTGTATCATTCTGAATTCAGCAAGCAAGACATTGTGTTAAACAAGTCTGGAAAGAGATTAGGCCTATATGAAGGAAAAAAAGATGTATTCTTCTGAAGGTGTGAACGATAAGTCTGTAGTACCTTGTGCTGGAAATAATTTGATTTAAAAAAATAGATTGTTATAAAAAATCAAGTCAGGATTCTTTACTGTGTGTGCTGGATAAACAGTGAGATCGACAGGTTCAGCATTGCAGAGATCCAACATGAACAAAGTTTGCATGCAACATGTCCTGTGTTTTTTGACTCCTGTACCCTGTATTATCGTCACAGGATGAAGCCTTGTGTCATTTTATATTTCTGTCCTGTGAAAGAGGAATTTGTATAGGACCTTGTATGTGTATTATTGTTTTGGTATTAATGCTGTCAAACTACATTTTTGTCAATTGCACAATTATTTTATATGAATCACAATTAAGAATTTTGCTTGATTTTAGTTGACCTTGAATATATAGGTTTCTTTAAAAAGCATTAAATAGCCATATGGGTTGACAATATTAGAGTCAACAGAATTCCCTTAAGATATTTTTATTCAGTTTATTAATGAACAACCCAAATTCCCTTTTAATACTAATCATGTATTTTATTAGGTACTTTAGAAACGGCATGTCAAAGCTGAAATCTGTGACAAGCATGTTGTCAAACCACAGTTCCACAACGTGTGTTTATGGTAATGGAATTTGCTGTCACAATAATGAGCTGTCAACAATTTGCTGCAACAAACTTTATTTTGTAATGTATTGTTTCAGAATCCTTGCAGAACCCTGAACTGCGGATATGCTGCTAATATGCTGAAATCTGGATAGCATATTGAATGTTATTATAGCTATTGTATTATTTATGAGTTTATATTCATTTTTTACTGTGTGTGTGTGTGTGTGTGTGTGTGTGTGTGTGTGTGTGTGTACAGGTACGCTTCCCCTCCCATTTCAGCTCGGATCTGAAGGAGCTTCTGAGGAACCTGCTGCAGGTCGACCTCACCAAACGCTACGCAAACGCAAACTTGTTATGCTTTTATATGAAACTCTGCTTCTGCTTTTATATGAACACATTAAGTTTACCTGCATGTTGACTCAGCACCCATCCTGAAGAGTCCTGAGACTCAGAAACTTGCCCCTGATAGACCAGAAACGGAAAGTAAGAATGTCTGAGCTTCATGGGTGCCAGTGGGCCTGTCCAGATTTTACACAAATGTGAAGAACCGAAATGCAACAATAGCAGAACACAATGGATGTACTAAAGAGGTAAAATACAGCATGAGCCAGAGTAGCCCAATAAATAGAGAAAAGATTCCCAGTGCTGATATTCCTTCGGTCATAGCCCACAGCTGCCAATGTTTTGGTTAAGTTGACAGTAAAGGCCAACTCTGTGTTCCCTGGTACCCGAGCCCAGTTTTCTTGGTTCCATAGGCCTAGATTGTTGTGCTCCATGCAGTTTCCATTTTCTTTGTGTATTCTCCAGAGGTGGGTTCCAAAGTCCCCTCAGGGTGGCAGCTGGGCCAGTGATTGTCATCTGACCAGACGGGGGTACCTCCACATTAGAAAAACACAAATATGCCGCCTGTTTTACTCGGCTACGACTGGACAGCAGAGTACGGTTTTGACCAGGAATACTCTTCAGGCTGTCCAAACAAAGGCCAGAATTAGTGGTGTTATACAGTGCTATCTACATAACCCTCAAGCTGCCTATCAGCCTGAAAGTAGTCTCTAGTTGCAGATGTGGGCTACGGTTTCACAAACTTCAGGAATGAAGCACAATATTGCTGCTTTGTTGAAATACTCAAAAAAAGCTTAGTGAATATTACAAGCACATTAATTTTGTATTAAAACCAGCAAGGACTGAATCAGATTACACTGTTATTTAATTGTTTTCACAGAAAACTTTGGTTATGTAATTCTAAGTGGGAGCACTGAGTCATGCAGTGACTTTTGCAGTTTTCCACATAAGATCATGACAAGCTTTTGGAGTGCATGTATGAGAGTGTCTGTGAGTGAGTTGCCAGAAGAAGAAAGTGGTTTCCACAGTGATGACAGTATTAGGAGAGCTATAGCTCTGCCAGGAGTTCCTCCTCCATAGGAGGCATGATGCAGACAGCCCTTACTTCGCTTTAGCAAGTCTGATTGGCTGCATGCTCTTTTTAGAAGAATTACACAAGTAAAAAGGGGCTAGCAGTTTTTTTTAAGGAATTTGGATATTTTTAAACTGGATTGGATGTTTTGCAAATTAAGTAATTTCCTTAGACTGGCCATGATATTGTAACAACAATTGGCTCCTGCATTAACCGTTCTCAACATTAGCCACAGTATGTATAAAGGCTAATTCAAAGGTTGGATTAGTTGGACGTTTTCGTCACGAGGGACAGGCAGAGTTAAACTCTGGACAGGGCAACAGTTCCAAAACTGCATCAGTTTACCTTCACTTTGCAAACTCAGCCTAGGTTTCAAACATAGATTCCTAGGAACTTCAGTTTCCAGGCAGCTGGCTTAATCCTCCTAGCCACAGTAGCTAATAGGTATTAATGCAGACTTTACTAAACCAGTAACAAGTCACACAATGACATTTTGAGATCATCTGGATAGGTTGCAGTTTTACACACCTTTTTTTTTTTTTTTTTTACAGTTTATGCAATCTGTTGCTATATTTGGTTTGTCAGTCTGGTCCATCATTGGACTTTATATCATATGGAAGTTGGATAATTATCAACACAGAATTGCCGCAGTCTTGGCATGATGGTGTGTGTAGGCCTGATAAATGTGTATTAGAGACAGCAGAGTTGTTGAGAGGTACAGTATATGTATCTAACAAAGTGGCCCATAAGTGAAGATCGTTCTTAGATCCCAGCAAAGCCATGTTTACACAACAACATTGGCATTGCACATATAAGCCGCATGTCTTTCCTGCGCTGTAAGAAAAAAAACTGCATATCTAATAGCTGTACCAACAAGGTGTGCGTGTAACAATATAATGTATACAATATTGAAATATTTTGGCATTGTTACTGTATCTAATATGAAACTGTAATTTAGTACTAGTACAACTCTTGTATTGTATTTTATTTAAAACGTTTGGTATTAAAGTGCATTTGTAAAGTCACATGGTAATGCAAGATTTACTAAGTAACCACACCGTCACTTAAGATTGAGCTGGTGTTAATAATCACACCATCACTTTCTATTACAGTAGTTTTCTTAAGCACATTTGGCATACTCAAAATAATACTGTTTTCAGAAAAGAATACACATACAACGGAAAAACTCCACAAGAAACAAGCAGGTCTCATTGGACAACGCATTCTTGCTTACGTTGCACCTCATTGTCATGCTATTGCAATCATTCCAGTACTTAACACATTGTCCATTCCTTCCCTATTTTAAAATGTTTCAGTAGTTATCCAACTGAGAAGCAACAGGTAGCACCCCCTTTCTTTATGATAAACGCATCCTACTCAGTCCGTAGTGAACAACCTGGTGTGAGTCTACCACATCACCTGTCAAAGCACGGCGCTGTGCACGAGTAGACAGAGTTCACCTGATATGACCTGTTTGGTATGCTTAGATTAGTATCCAGTGGCACTGTGATAGACTGAGGCTGCACTTGCCCATGTGAGGCAACACTAGAGGTTTGCAGTGTGGCACTGTGGGACAAGTGGGCTGAAACCAACATAGGTTGGCAGCTCTGCTGTGTGTACTGCAGGGTTGGTCTGTGAATGTAATGAGGTACTGTGGCTGTCTGGCTTTGAGCTGGGTACACAGCCTGGATGGACTGTGCACCAGGTGGCTGCAACTGGCACTTTTGCTTGTTTGCTTCCTTGACATCACCATCATGTGCACTAGAAAGACAAAAAGCGGTTTTACAGTCAGAAGTTAAGCAAAGAAACAATTATTTCTTTAATAATTGTTTAATGAAAATAAATATTTATATAAATATTTATATATATGAAAATAAATATTTCATGCCAATGAAATCAGATTTATAGGTATCACAAGTGTTCCCAGATTTACCAAGGGGTTAAGTAACGAGATATCCATCTTAAGTTGAATGTATCAAACTGTGGAGTTTAATATATACTGTTTACAGTGTATACAGTGTAGACTTCCTTAAAAATAAAGCCTAAAGCCGGGAAAGAATCATTAGCACAAAGCTAATTTTATAGCGGTGTTGAACATTTCATGTAATTTATTAAATAATATGGAAAAACACTAAACATAAAAATCAAACAAATTGGTTAGTCCATTGGCGTTGTGTCTCAGCTCATCAAATACTTACACAGTGTTCCCTCGATTATCGCGGGGGTTACGTTCTAGGACCTGCGATAAATGAAAATCCGCAAAGTAGAGACGCTATATTTAAGTATTTATACACTATTTTAGCCGTAGAACAGAACGAGTGGCATCGTAGGGCTTAAATATATTCAGTCTATAATGAAACTTTCACAAACAGCGAACACAACACAGCAGACAAACTTGATATGTCGGAAAGTAGCGACGCAGGCGGGCGATGCTCTAGAATTACTTCTCGTTTTTGGTGCGTATTCATCCGCTGAGAAAATACGCTATTGTAGTGTTTTAACTGTTAAATAATCAAGCAACACGCTGAAGTAATGGAACATTCTCTTTACTTAACATCACTCTCGTATCACGCATACTCCGTCTGTACTGACCTTACAGCACATCATATCCTACACATTGAGTAGGCCCAACAGCTATTTACTGTAAATCGTAATATTTTATGATTTATAACATTCCTTTATTGTTAGAATTTTTTTTAATTATTTTTTATAAATTGTGCTTTTTTTTAAAATGTAAAAGTTCCACAAAAACAGCGAAAATCCGTGATACATTTTTCCATTAATATTTTATGAAAACCCATGATGCATAGAGTATGTGAAAGGTGAACCATGAAGTGGCGAGGGAACACTATACTGTAATTTAAAAACAATTAAAACTTCAGAATACAGCATCTACTGAATATACCAATATAATACTAATGCATATGTATTATTGGATTCCTATTATGAAGTGGAAATATCAAACTGAAATATGCTTAGCAGCCACTCACAGGAGTAGTCTCTCCATGCAGGGCAACATCTGCTCCCAGGTGTAAGTGGTTAGGCGCTGGAGACGAGGTGGCCAGGTTGGGGCCAAGCGTAAAATCACTCGAGAGGAAGCCACACAAGCAGCAGCTACCAGTGATGGTGCAAAACGTAGGAAAGCATGGTCTGAATAAAAGAAGTGATCATCAAGGGTTAATTGGAGAGTCAAACTCAACATCCTCCTCCCGTATATAGTCAAAGGTTTGCCCAAAAAAAATTACCGGTACATTAAAAAACAAGGGTATTAGAATAGACTTTGGTTCCCTCTGCTGATACAATGGCCTCCAGTCAGTGTTCTGATAAGGCATTCTACTAGATTTTGCAACATTTAGCAGACGTCCTTATCCAGAGTGACTTACAACTCATACAATACAACAATCTAAGCAATTGTGGATTAAAGGCCTTGCTCAAGAGCCCAACTATGGCAGCTTGGCAGGGGTGGGATTTGAACCCTGGACCTTCTGGGTCATGCTGTAATCAGACAATTAACCATGTCTCAATTTGGCTTTGCAATTAATCGCAGAGTTGTCTCGAATTTAATGTCAATGCTCTGAGCAAGTCTTTTTGGTTTTCATTACTTGGGTGTCTACACACATAGCATGTAAAATATTCTGAGGACTGGATGGATTATAGTTTTGCACCAAAGTGAAAATCAATTCAAAGCAAGTTACGGACCCAATTCAATATTTACCTTGTAAGGAGACCTCCAGAAAGTAGTCAGCATATTTGTTCATGTACAGTATTGTTTTCTCCACGCATCCCATTGGCCAACCATCACGTAGGTCTGTGTCGCTGACGGCAATAGACAGATAGTACTCTATGAAGTGGGCAGCAGTGGGCAAGTAGAGGTTCCAGTGAAATGTCTCCAATAGTAGCAACTCCATGTGCAATAAGCCCTGTTTGGTCAGAACCAGGTTCATGGAGTTCATACAACGAAGGCTGTTAAGGGCCTCCAGCTTTGGCACTCTGTCCTCTCGCTCCTCAAACTTACCTGAGGGGAAAGAAATTGCAGGATCTAATAAGAGTTTATGTAAAGTGCTAGTTTACACATACCTTTAACCCAGTACCAATTTAGCATCCACTATCATCATTGCTATCGTTAGAACGGGCCACAATACGAATATACGGTAAGATAGGGATGGACTACGTAATCTAACGTAACATCCAAATTAATTATTTTAGGCTTAAGGTGCATATTTATAAATCTGCAGTATAATCAAGCATCCAGGATGTCCAAATAGAGATAAAGAATATGGAATTGGGAATAACTTACTAGCCAAAAGCAGGCAAGAAAGAGCCACCATGTGAAGCTGCTGAACAGAGATGTCATAGCGGTCCATGAAGAGGTCCAGCAGATACACTGCCAGGTGTCTAGCTGCTGGACACAATCTGAATCTGTTACTCACTATGGCTATGAGGTCTGCAAAGTAACGCCTGAGGTTCAGTTGTGGGGACTGACCCTTGTAGACAGGCAACCTCAGCTCCTTTGGGGGAGACACACAGATTTGTGGTTGCCACCAGCTGAAGGTGAATGATTACAAATCAAGCACCTGAAGGAATAATTTCATCTTAATAATCTATTTGTTATTTAACATATACATGCACACAACTCAAACCTTGTAGCGCAAAGCATGGTAGATATCTCCAGCAAGTTGGCCTTTCCACCACTGGCCTTCCAATTCCATGATAGACTGTTTATTAATTAGACGGATTAACGTTAACGGTGCAGTCTATGCAGGCCAACTCAAATTCAAGGCCGAAAGAGAAGCATTTAACACAACACTCTTGTGCAAACTACTGCAAACGTGCGACTGCCAACTCGTCTGATTGCAAAGTCACTCCCATTCAGCGCGCATTCTCTTTCCACGAGTAACGTGTGTGATTACAGCCACCTCTTTCGTCTGCCTCCAATAGTTCCCTCAATCAAGAGTTGCTAATTTAGGCATGTTTAACAGGAGGCTGCACCACACCTAACTTCGGGGAAAACGTTGGATCCAATCAGAACAAACAACTTGTCCGTTCATTTACGGGTAAGTGTTAATAAGACTCAAGGGATCTTTAAATAGCGAGCATATTTAAGAACGTGAAGGCTTTCAGGCGCATGCGCAATGCGGCTAATTTAAACTCCCAAGGTTGAGCAACTCAGCGATAATAAAAACAGTATGTACCCATTGTGTTTTGGATGATGGTCAGTAAGCAAGACCAAAACAGTTCATGGTTGGTCCCAGCTGCTGATTAGTGCTGGTTTTGCTGGTAAAGCTGGGTGACCAGCATACCAATGTCCCAGACGGAAGTTATGCTGGTCTTTGGTTTTTTTTTTGGCAGGGTTGTAATAGTTCTAACTTTGTTTTATGGGATTTGATCTACCCTTACACAACGCAACGTGTATACACACTACACATTGCCAAACTAGAAAGGGTCAATAAGTATTACTTCCCAACGAAACGTTAACGATCATGTTTATGTTTACCGATTCAGCCAACTCTGCCCAATTAAATCCGTTCTTACGCTCCTTTTGACCAATTAGGAACGCGCATTGTGTGACGTCATTGATATGACAGCACTGCGAAAAGGTAATTGCTCTATATTAAATTCTTAAGTGTGTCCACATTTTTAACGTTGTTTCAGCTTTCATTGTAAATTGAAGTTTCAATGAAACATATCTGATTTTTTTTTTTTGCTGCATTAATTACTAAAACAGTATAGGATGCTTTTTTTTTTGGCCTGTCAGTAACATACATAATCAGCATCCAATTATGGCTTATCAGTGAAGTGTACCAGAATCTGAACGTTGTGACCAGCTTACTTACATATCCCATGCTTACAAAACACCCTGCTGATCTTTATGTAACAGGGATGCCATATTCAGGTGTAACACCTTCCCTCCGCCATCACCACCACCACCACCACCACGCAGACAATGCACAGAAATGAAAGATTTATTACCATTAGCTATTTGACTACTTTGGTTAATGAGACTGCCACAGATTAGTATTAGCCCCAATTTGGGCGAGCCCTGCTCAATGCGCTCTTGACAGCAAACAAAAGTAAAGTCACAAGTGCAACAGAGAAAATATGGTATGGAAAAGCCTGAATAGTTGTTACTAAAGCTCTGTGGCTCATTATTAAAGTCATATTGTCCAAGTGGTACAACTTTATCAAATTAATTATCCTTCTTTCAAATTTTCTCTTAGAGGTAGGTGCAAAACTATCCATGGACATGTCTTGCTGCATCGGGACCCTGACGCATTAAAATCCTGAATTGTACCGTGTGCCTACAACCTCTAAATAAGACTGTCCAGTATATCTAATGGCATAACGACTTAAAAGATAGAAGTCAGCACACCCCAGAATGGTGTAAAATAAGAAAATGGCTATTTTTAATTGGTCTAATTATAGTACAGGTATAATGGCCATACAGCACTTAACACTACAGTCGACTTTACAAACACACAACTCACACAAGTCAAATATATTAATGTTAGTGACAGATAATAGTCAGAATTCATCCTTCTGTGTCGCAACAGCTGATACATAGTGTCATGTATTTATGGTGTATCATAGCTTCAGAGATGCCTGGTTTGATCCAGCCCCTTTACTCTGCCTGTTTGAAGTTTGTATGTTCTTCCTGTGCCTGGGTAGGTTTTCAGCAGGTAGACTGGTTTCTGGCCATATTGCAAAGACACATGCTCTATGTTGCCCTATGAGTGTGTTTGACAAGAGCAGGTGCAACCTTTCTCCTGTCATGTACATAGCAATCAACGCTGAGATTATGTTACTAGATTAAAAAAAGTTAAACATATCATCCCTATGTTTATACTCTTGTTTTTTTTTGAAAACATGCATTTACTTGAACTCCTATTTTTCTTTATATATATTAATATATAATTTAAATTTTTACTTTATAACAGTGGACTGACACCATATTTAGAGCATTGTAGACTGAAAAGAACTGGAAATAATATGCCTAGCAAGCATCCCCACTCCCACCCTACCTCAAATGCCCCATAACCTAATTGCATTTACAATATTCATCATACTCCCTTATCCAAACCTCCTTAGACAAGCATTGGCGGTTCTAGACGGGGGCCAGGGTGGGCCAGTGCCCCTGTAAAATTGCTCTTGGCCCCTGTTATGGCCCCTGCACCGATCAGCCAATGATTTAAATTTAATCAAAAAAATTTTTTTTACTGTGACATGCGCTCGTTTGAAGAACGGAACTAACGTGAGTAGCCTACGCGGCATGTTTCTAGACGGACTCATTAACGCGCTACACACAATCTTGGGGTGCTCAGCATTGAATTCAGAAGGTCCAAGGCTTTGAACCTTGATGGATTTGTAGACTGTTTCTCAAGGAATCACAATCGCAGAATCTCGTTGTTGTAGTGTTTCAGTCAAGTGCACATGCAAATGCTTTATGGGATTTTGAGACCACTCACAGCATGTGAATTTCTTTTTTATGTGTACTTTCTTTTTCTTCTTTCTATTCCTTACTAGAGTAAGATGATGACGGTTTGATTTTTTTAAAGATTTTGGGAACATTGTGAATCTTTTTCTTTCTATTTTTCCTTGTTACTACAGTGATATAATACCTCTAGAACCGCCACTGTAGACAAGCGCATTGTCTTTTCCTTACTAGACATTGTCACATGGAAGAACAAAAAACATCAATCAAAAGAAAACCTAAAAAAAAAATATCTAAAACCCTGGGAGTTGGTGCAGATAAAATAACATGTTAGTGGTATAGAAACACAGTGTCAGTTATAAAGAAACAGAGTAAAGAAGCAGTGTCTTGCTTATTATTAAGTGTGTGGGTGGATGCTCAAGGCAGGGAGAACCAATTCTCCATTTGGAGCAAGCACAGTGAAATGTCTTGATGCTTATATTACTTATGTCTTGAGGTTTTATGTACTAAGTATCTTGTGACAAACCTTTTAAAGACAGAAGAATTTAGTAAAGTGTTAGATTAGCGCACAGCACAAGATGCCAAATTACAGAACGGTTGATAAATTTGCATAGGCCTCTATATCACACACAGTAAGAAATATTGGATTAAACTAGACCGGTAATTAGCTAATTTAAGTGAAAACATACATTTGTAGAAATATTAATTCATTTATATATTTTCATATATAAATTGTGCATAACGATGTTAGGACAGGTTCAAACTTGAACCATGAAGCATATATTCATTGAATTCAGTCCCATTGCCACAGGTGTGTAAAAGTACCAAGCCATGCAGTCTGACTTGTGAATGGAAATTTGGAAACTTCCTCAAACCACAGCAATTCAGTCGTGACGTGCCAGACTGCGTAAAGTTACAAAGCATAGTCGTTGACAGCTGAGACACCATGGTTTCCTGGGCTGTATACCTTCAAGGCCTTTCTCTCTTCAGCATATTGTAAAAACCCACACAAGATTTAGTAAACCATGACATATTGTGCTTAGTAATTAAAACAGCAAGTCGTATTTCTTGTTCACTCTATGGTATCTCCAATGCTCTGGTGTGTACTTCCTAGTAAACAGAGCTTGGTATCTTACAGGTTTTAAGACCAACACAAAGTTTGTAATTGTTCACCCATTTAGCATACTGATACGAACAAGTTGTTCAGATGGTCCAAATTTTGTTCCGAAGAAACTGTTAACCTGAGTTGAGCGGGGAAAGTGATACACTCAGACTGTTCGTGTTGAGGTATTTATACACCTTTCTTTTACTCACCTTTGTTTCTTCTGAACAGAATTAAGTTTAGATTTCTTAAAGGTATTTTGTAAAAACAAATGAACTACATTTGTCTGCTCGAAGTATTCATTAAATTAAATTTAAATATGTATCTTGCCTCACTTCAGAAATGTCGACATTTTCAGAGGGAAACATGTTGTTATAAAAAGGAAAAGAACAAAAAGGTCTGAAAACTCAAATGCTATCTAAAGTCAGTTATGTCAAAGTGTGATTGTTACACAAAATACTTGTATGATGTAGCCACATCATTGTAGTTAATGAATTTAAGTATGGATTTTAAATGTTATTAATGTAAGTGTTTGTATACATGTGATATTTTTTATCAGGCTGTCTGTCCTGGTTGGGGTCCAGAGTTAATATGACTGTTATAAACAGTTGATAGAAAAGCTTTAACGTGTTTAAGTGAAGTTAAAGCTTCTATACAGAACATACGATTTGTTTACACTCGTAAATGTGCAAAATACATATTATTACGGATTAAAATGCCCCATGGAGATAAAGGCGGTTTTACCCGCTTTGCTGCGCCGCGATAGCTTTAGCGATCACTGACACACACACACGCACGCACGCACACACACACACACACACACACACACACACACACACACACACACACACACACACACA